>VSWD01000009.1:51095865-51114781 GCA_033119305.1 Pinctada imbricata | reverse complement strand
TCTATCTTAGAAGTGTAACACAGTAAAAACGCTATGGGAGAATAGTAACCACACGAACGGGCTTTATCATCTAATTTTACCTTTTTAAAAATGTATACTCATACTTCTGAAATCATTATTGAGGAAGTTCTTCGGTCGCTATGGAGATAAAATAAAAGCATATCAGGACCGCCTTTCCAGAATGATCAGTGACATTCTGCATTGTTATTGAATGACTATCAGCATCACCACACAAGACATACTTACCTAATAAGTACATTAAAATGTACATTTAGACAATCACCGAATTTGACAGGTTCCCATGAAGCTGTTGTGACGGGTGTTGCATGCAATTAGGAGACGTTGACTCTCCCCGGGCACTTGGTCTCACTTCGTAATGTTGTTCATTCCGGGGTTCTCAACTGTTCCGATGGAAATTCGCACGATTTTGCCTTGTCTTCTCGACTGTGAGACTGAATAACTGTTAGGTATTTCTTTGATGTTTATTCTGCAGTCACGTCGCGACAAAACAGATGAAATGAAACGATGAAGGTAAACAATGTTTACATACTTTATCACAATAAACCTATAAGACATTGAAATATTAATTGCGCCTACCATCCTCCAAACCATAGTTAAAGGTCAAAGGTTCTCTTATCTTATAGAAGAGAAGCATGTAAAGAAATGACAAATCGTAAATTGTCACCAGAGGTTTGGACAGGGTGCGTCTTGAAGTCCCGTCGTCGAATGACAAATATGGATAATGACCATATCCCTGTATAAAGCACAAAATCGATAATTCAGGAAATTAGAAACCGAAGGCATACAAAATCAGGAAAAAAACAGGAACCAAAGCAAACAAACAAAACCCTCCACCACATGAAAAGAAGCGAATCCCCGATATGGGAGTGAGACAAGGTGCCCAGGAAGAGTAAGCATCTCCTGCTTGCATGCAACACCCGTCGCTTCAATTCGGTAGAACTGTCACATCCGGTTACTTCCATTTCGGAAGACATAGAGTACAATCTTTGGTTGGATGGTTCAAATGGTCTATGGCAAAATATCATCCACCATTCTGGAGAGTGGGACATCATAGTGTATGACGAGGTCCCCATATCGACCGTAGAACTTCCTAAGTGACGATGTTAGTTGGTCACAAACATATCCCTGACTGAGAAGCTTATCTGAAAGACGCCTAGCTCTTAGAACAAAATCCGTATATTTGGTACTTGCTTTGGCATAGCGTATCAACTGAGATATGAACACGCCATGAGCAGGCGATGAAGGGATGTTGCTACTCAGAAAAGGAAAGTCAGTCAGAGTGCAAGTCTTAAGAATGCTCTGGTACAAGATTCTAGACTGGTCAAGTACCAAGCATAGTGTCCGTCTGGTGAAAATAGAATCATATCCATGGTATGATAATACGGAAGTGTTCCAATTCTATATTTCATTGAAGAAAATTTCAAACCAATATTTCTTCACCAGGCGAGTGTTTCGAATATTAAATTTTCATCAGTGATGCTTCCGGTGAAGCCGCCATAATTTATTTATTTATTTTAGTAGCGCTCTCTTCTTTCATTTTTTGGAAAGACGTTTGATGATTCTGACGCATTTTCGATGGTTATGCTGTCTACCTTTGATCCTTCTTATTTTGTTAATTATGTCACCATAAAATGCAGATTGTGAAATACCCGAAGTAATATACTCTGTTGCTTGTATGGGTCCAAATTTCAAAAGAAGTTGACAATAATTTTTGTAAAATTTCCAAGAAGTCTTTACTAGTTTGTTATCGTTAAAGCGAAAACCTTGACCGAAAAGTTTCTTTGTACTTTTTAAATTTCTACTATGACAATCCAAAACATCAGTACATGCTCTGGCATACCGGATGAGCTGTGAAATGTATATACCGTATGACGGTAATCTAGGAACATCACCGTCAAGCCAAGGAAAAATTTACAATGTTGAATTCTCAATTTCTCCATCAACAATTTTGATATATAGGTCCAAAAATGGTGTTTCTGTGTTTGTAAACGTTTGCCTTGTTTAGAGTCAATTCTTGTGGATCAATAACATTTTTTCATACTTTTCAAAAACGAAATAATTGTCGATGGTAAGAATAGCATCCAGGTAACAAAAGTAACCAATGAAACATTTCACATCCTTATGTTTTCTTTGCTTTTGAAGATTTCGGATGAATTGTTTTTCATACGTGTATTAAAAACAAGAGGCGGACATTTAGTACCCATAGGCATCCCTAAAACCTGCTTGTAGAGATTCTCACCAAATAATACATAAATTAGGCCTTTCAGCTAATTCTTCAAATCCAAGTCGATATTTTCATTGTGACGTCAAAATAAAAGGCATGGCAACACACCAAGGTGCTTCAAGACGGTGTGATCAGTTGTGACGTCACAATGGAACAATTTGCCAAATGATGTGATGTCTGGTGTCTGTGCATATAAAATCAAGGTTTAAAATGGTCATAGATATTTTCTGGAAAATGGACTATTCAGAATTATAAATATGCATTTAGCGATCTTTAAGTCTATGCGTATTGAAGAAAAGAAATGTAGAGAAGAAGAGCACAGTCATGTACTGACACGACAAAATAAGTGTTAGAGAAAGTTTATGCATATTCGCAGATTTTATCATTTATCGTGTCGTGGAGGAGTGGGCGGAAGGGGGTTACACCCTACCTCTTTGATTAACAAAGAGTTAAATTACAAAATAAATTTAAGTTTCGTCTTTTTATTAATAAGGTGTGTAATATTAAAATTTTTTCAAAAACTATAGAATATTATCGGATATTTGCACCTAAAATCAGTATTTTTCGTCCGCAAACATAACGTTCACGCAGCTCACTTCAGAAATCGGAAAATTGAAGTTTTGTCTACTTTGTCGGCAAATGTTCTTAATAAAATAATTATTCATATGGAGGATAAATCTCGGAACTCTCGAAACTAACAGTGAAAGTCTGTACGACCAATACTTTTTAATTTGAAATGTTTATTTTAAACTGAGAAGTTTGAAATAACGTTTTCCCGTGCAAAGGTATATGCCCTCCTTTCCCCTTCCTTTTCCCTTGATATAAGCAGAGTTCCTCGTTGAGTTTTAACGAAATCGGTTACAACTATGCCTTAATCAAAACTTGTCAGCTAGTTTTATTTAATTGCTTTTTTTATAAATGTAGATACTATAATACGTTCTGATGTTTGATTCGCAGTAAACCGCGGCACATGAGAGGAGGGTACAAGGGAAAATATCAATACTAATTGATCGTAAACGAATGATTTAACGATAAAACTTTTTTTTCTTCGTTTCATTTCGTATCTTTTCATTTCGTTTCTTATTTAAAGGCTCCCGAATTTTACAAACATTATTAAAGCTGAGGTCCTACATTAAAAACTGCACTTAGGCAGTAAATTATTTGGGACGGAGATTGTTAGATACAGACTCTAACAATCTCCGTCCCATGCCATAGAAACAAACTATAACGACCTTTTACACCTGTTGACGTATGCATACTAATGAAGGTACGACCCACATGCAATGTACATCGCCCTAGTTCCGGTATATAAGACGAGCTTCAAACTCGCCCACCATGAAATTCAGTGACTAGAAGTCTTGGAATAAATAATACCTGAAAAGAGAAATGAATTAATCTGATTAATAATAGGTAATCGATTACGAGAAATGAAAACATCATAAATTGATCAGTTCGAATAAAATTGCCAAAAACTAATTTGGATATTTTATATTTAAAAAATTCCATTCCATTCCCTCCCCGCCCAACCCCTTCCGATTCCCCTAAAAATTGGATAAGATAAAACTAGTAATGAATGTTAAACGTCTTCAAATTCAATAGCATCATTTAAGACATGATAAATTTACAGCATGGACCAGACATGCACGTTTCGGGTACTAAACCCTCGTCAGTGATCTTCATTCTAAACAATGTAAAATGGCAAAAAAGTATGAAAATTATTATGTCCGAAAATGTACCGATAGACGTGACATTATGGGTGGCATATGATGCTACAGGACCCACGATTTAGAAATTTCAAAAAAATTTGTAACAGAAAATTTCAAATGCGTTAAAGAGACAGACGATCAACAGAAGTTGATCGCACTTGGCTACATGTACCCTCGGGGACTCTTGGTCCACCAGCAGTGACACTCACCAAGTAATTCAAATGTTAAACGTCTTCAAATTCAATAGCATCATTTAAGACCTCATAAATTTACAGCATGGACCAGACATGCACGTTTCGGGTACTAAACCCTCGTCAGTGATCCTCAGTCTAAACAATGTAAAATGGCCAAAGAGGATGAAAATTCTGATAGAATTGTGAAGAAGTATATCTATTTTGTTTAAATATAGATGCACATTAACAACCCCCCCCCCCTTGCATTCGAATATCCTTTATCTTTTTTACATCGATCTGTAGGAGTTATATATGTTTTTTCTCGTTAATTCAACAAAGTTATTTAAAAAAAAACACCAACAACAACAATACAAAAACTAAAGCATACATTGTTAGATGTTAGTTCGAATTAATTTGCTGAAATGAGAAGGGGGGGGGGGGTATGTAAACTTGATGAATGTCTTTAATTTTTCAATAGTTGTTCGCCTTTGTGGGAATGGGTGGGTTAGCTCAAATTTGCCTTTCTAGAGAGCTCACATTTGACTAGCTAATAAGGTTTTCTCTCTTCAACAATTCAAACAATGCTGGATCCGCCCATTTGAATCCACACTTTTCCTTTTATAATTATGCTGTATGAATAAACACCAAGAGATGTGACCGCAAGATATTGTTTGAAAATTATATTCAATTCTAGGATGGAGTGACTGAAAAAAAGTTTTACTGCTGAATGTACATGTATCTCACCTGATATATAAATCAAATAAATCCTAATGCATCATCAATCTAAAACATGCTCTGTCACTTCCGGTATAAGTTTATCCTTGGGAGTGTTCGATCGTTTTCTGTGTAAATTTATCAGAAAAATAAAAAAAAAAACCCAGACATATAAGAAACATGTTTTTCGTTATTCTAGCTTTAAAGCTGAACTAAGTCTTTCAAAACCCCCGTGACGTAGTAAATTTTTTTAGGGAACGGAAATTGTTAGAAGTGAAACTAACAATCTCCGTCCCCTAGCTAAAAATACACTTGGTCATGTGTTGATTTGAACTTTCCCCCTGATGACGTTTTGCATACTAATGTTTCGTGACCCAAAATCCACTACCTCGAGTACTCGAGCGGTATATAAAGAAGCCAGGACGCGTGGACATTGTCATTTGTATGAGATGTCGTCTACCTGTAAAGATGAGTTCAGAAATTAATAAATTGCATAGAAAATCATACATTAAAATATTTAATTTTCAAATAAGAATGAAATTATTTTCTCATATATAGTTATAATAAATGAGATCTGCCCCGGGTACGTGATAGAGGGAGGGGGACTCGGTGGGTCGGGAGTTGGGAGTGGGGGGGGGGGGGCTCCGGTACATGTTTCACATATAAAGAAATTATGGCGTATGCATAATGATATATACAAGTACTATGTTTAAAAATCAAAATAAAGGTACAGATTGGAAAAGTGGGGGGAGAGATTTGCTACAAGTAAATCATCATGAAATGTAATAAATAACAAATGATTATTTACAAAGATAACATGATCACAAACTTATCACAATGCATATGCATGTAGGGAACTCAATGTTTCATAATTTGGACAGATCAAGAGGGTTTGGGGTTCGGGGGGGGGGGAGGTTGATCGAATGGTAGCCCAAAATCAAAGCGTTGAAATAAAATATATGAAGCGAAATATTATTTGCTTGTAATTTACATAATAGATCCGGACGAAAAAAGATCTGGGAAAAAGAAGCGTTGTTAGGTTTCGAGTTCGCGGGAGGGGGGGGGGAGGTGCTCGTTACAGGGAGGAAGTAATGCATACTCCAAATGTAATTCAAAATTACACTCTTTTACATACTGAAATGCTTCTTAGCTATGTCTGCCTATAAAATATTCATTTTCAGTATAGCTGTATCTTACACAATTACATAAATACACTTAGTGACCCACATTATATATTTACATTGTACCTGTTTACTAAACGTCTAAAATACAAAAAATTCCTAATTTCAAAATTTATTTTTAACAAGTCCATTGTCTCAATCTTCTAAAATTATATCAGAATAAAAAACTGTACATTGCATGGTTTTACTTACATGTTGATAAAGCAAATACAATCCTATATTACAAATGATCGGTACACATGTTACCATTTTACACGCATGTGAAAAAACCGCGTGTTCGATTAGAGCTTTAGTAATACTTGTCTTGTAAATAGTAAGTAAGATCACAGTTTCGTTATCCTAATGTTCTATGTTTGGGACAAAATAAGGAGTGCTACATCTAAATAAAAATGGCTCATATTTTGATGAATGAAAGCGATCTTTACATTTTCCAAGGGGTGTTGTTTCCAAGTCGTCACTGTCAGTGTAGGGGTGTGGGTGTCCCCATTTGGGCATATATATGGTTATTAGTAAAATTCAAATTGAAAACGGAAAAAACCAGCAATTTTGGACAAATCACAAGAATGAGGGGGAGGCCCCCATAGTTTGTGGGATTTGAGAGTATTTTCTGAAAGTATAAAGGCCCTACTCAAGAATGAATTTGATTTACATGTACACTTTACCAACTCAGGTATTTCGTGGAAATTTTGGGTTAAAAATAACAAATTTTATAAAAATGCTGAAAATTGGAAATGCTTTATTTTATTCAATTTTTTGGAGTCTTCACATACTTTGGACAAGTACTCATATCAAAAGTAGTTAATGAATGAATGTCATCACATTTCAATTTTGCAAATTGAATAAAATTAAGCAATTCCAACTCTGGGGTATCTTGAAGAAATCGGATCTATATGGGGATACCATATTTCCAAAAAAAAAAAGAAAATATACAAAATTTCCAAAGATAAGTGCAAATATCAAACTTTAACTTTCAAATTACGTTAGTCTACCATATTTTACACATATCTAAAGCTTCAGAATCTGATGTGAATTTGTCCAAAAGACGGTGAAATTATTGAGTTTTTCCTTTTTCAACGATTTTTGATAAAAATGAGTAGTTTTTACCTCCATTTTTTTTTTCTCGTAATAACGAGATTTCTTTTTTTTTTTTTTCGTAACTTAGAAATTTGTTTCTCGTAACTACGCATTTTTTTCTCGTAACTACCACAGTTTTTCTCGCAACTACGAATTATGACATGGTACGAACTGGCTTTTGTAGGAAATGCACGCTCATGGACTAGAATATTTTATACATATTGGGAGTGTTTTATATTTACTTAGAACAAACAACTTTTTTTATCGCAAAGCGATACAAATTCCCTACCGGTATAAATCTGAGACAAATACTGAACTCAATGCATGTGCAGACAAATACCAGTTCGGTATCTGTAATAGTATCAATAAAGAAAAGACAAGAAATCTGAAACTGTATGAAAATAACAAAGTCAAAGGGTAATAACTCTATTAAAACTAGGTCAGCTTCAGCAAATATTGAACATGATCTATCACAAACCAAAACACGGTTCAACATTTGCGATACATGTAATAGTTGAAAAAAAGGTCTGAATTATCAAATCTAGGAAAAACTTGAATTTTACTAGGTCCAAGAACAAGAACTCTTGTACAAATAGGTCAACTGAAACTAATTTGAACTTCGTCTAAATTACACCGACATATATATTCACATACTAGTGACAAAAAGTAGTACAATAGCTTCAATAATGAAGAAAAAAAGTCGAGAAAAGTTAAAACATCATGAATGTAATAAGTACTTTTCGACGTGTAAAAAGGAATCAAGACTAAAACTCTATCTTTATAAATCTAAGATATACTCACATATCAAAACTTATTTCAATATATACAATAAAAGTTTCATAAAATCCGAAAAACTAAGGCACGGTCCATTTGATATTCGGGGGGGGGGGGGGGGGGGGGGGGGGGCTTTGGGTTTTTTTCTCGAAAAAAAAAATTTGCTCTGAATTTTGATGGAAAAAATTAATTTGCTAATGGTGTGTCAGAAAAAATAATCTTGTTTTCACAAGTAGTCTCAATTTGAAGAATTACCTTAAAATTTCGCTAAAAATTCCTGAAAATTTTCCGGCTCGCTTCGTTCGACACAGTTTTCAATCTATATATAAAAAAAGTTTGGCTCGCTTCGCTCGCTGTAGCTTTCTATCAAAACATTCATTTTTAATGGCAAAGATTATATTTGAAAATATCAAAAGAATGTATGTTAATGGGGAAAAAGGGTTTCCTTAGAGGATTATAAATATACTATGAATATAATGCATTACTATTACATTTAATAGATGCATGTTTCACCATAGAGTCTTATTCATATACAAGCTTCGAAGGAGAACTTCAGTTTTTCCCCTAATTTACAATTCTTAATTCAAAATTTGTCTAGAAAATCCTCCCCTCAGACCCTCTTACAAGATATAAAATTTGTTTACTGAGGATTATATTGTAAATACTTCTATCTCTCTGTTTAGAAGTGAATTAAATTTTTCATAAAAATAAAGTAATATTTTAGAGTTTTGAATAAAAATCAATAATTTCTATTAAAACACAAACATTCTTTATATATTGCACATCACTTATTATAAAAAAAAATTCCTTGCTCCAACTTTGCAAGAAAAAAATAATTTTGCTCCGGTATGGGGCGAAAAAAATAATCATGTTCCGACAAAAAAAAATCCCAAGCCCCCCCCCCCCCCCTTATATTAAATGGACCATGCCTACAGACAGACACGCCTCGCTGAGAACGAGACGTTCAGTAGTTTTGGGGAAGTCATGCATTCGAAAATCATTGATAAAAGGGAAAAAGGAACAGCTTTTCAAAAATGAAACCATGTGTATGCATGTATAAAAGCTTTGATGAGTTTCAGATGAAATTAATTTTAAATTCCAATTCCTATACTTTTAATGTGGATTTAAAAAATCACAGAAATTCAAAGTAATTTTTCTCTTTCTTCCAACATTTCAGCTCCAGAGTAGTGCATATGATGATCGTTCATGGATGATTTAGACCAAACAAAACCCCTCCAACTCGCCACTTTTAATTGGCCGGATTGCAAAGCAATTCCGGTCTATAGATTGACGATGTCCGTCTGTCTGTCTGTCCGTCTTTCGTCAACATTTTGGTTAAAGTTTATGGTTGCAGCAAAATCTGAGGAACATTACGCAGTAGAAACTTTATATTATACATGAAGATTGCCCATGACAAGACCTTTCAATTTATGCCTTAACATTTGACCTAGTGACCTTGACCTGGAGCTTTGACCTAGTCATGGTTATGGTATCGGGAAAGTGTGTACATTGTAAGGCCACTATGTTCCCCATTCCCTCAACATAAATTTTGGACCCGGCCCTGAAAAGAAAGGGCTATACATAATTTGATGGGGGGGGGGGGGTAGTTATTGAGATGGGGATATTGGGAGGAAACGGATCCAAGACATGGCCAAGGTAGAGTTGTTCGACGAAAAATAGTTTCAACACAAAGGAAACCTACAAACTATTGATAAATAGGATTTTCAAGAATTCTTTAAATGTTTCTTTCCAATTTCCGATGCGAATTCCATCTGTTGCATCCCAAGGTCTCCACGTTCACCCCCCCCCCCCTTTTAACACATCAATGGAAATAAGCATACAAACGTATCATACAAACAAATCATAAATATGAATTCCAATGGATAATGAAGCTTATTCAAATATTCGGTAACGTGTATATTTTAATTGATATGAATTTATAAAAGCCCATTTTCATTATGCGAATAGTCTAATCGAACACGCGATTTTCACATGTGTCTACACAATGAGGTCATGTATGTTGTAGAAAATTGTGTACCGACCATTGGCCTGTATTGGATTGTATTTTCTAAAATATCATGTAAGTAAAACACCATAATTATCATGCAGTTTTGTAATCTCGAAATTTAGCTGATTAATTACATTTTCTAAAAGAAATTTTGAAATGAGGAAAATGCAGAGAAACAGCTATGTACTTGCCTTTCACAGTAAACAGGTATATGTAACAAAATCGTATGTAATGAAAATAGAATATTATAGAAGAATTTAACTATCGTATTTTAGTATGTTAATGTATGTACTTTTATTGTGCTTTTTTGCATGACAATGTTTCGATATAACACCCCCTCTCCCCCCCCCCCCCCCCCCACACCGGCATCCCCCTCCCAACTACTCTTCCGTTTAATAAATTGCATGCCATTCTTTGATGTAAACTTTAAGCAGTAAACACTGATCAATATATTATTTCACTTCAGATAATATGAATTTTCAATAACTTAACCCCCCCCCCCCCTTTCCGGCCCAACATGTCTTGGTTGATCATAAACATTGGGCTCCCTGTTCATCTACATGTATATTTGATCTCCTTTGCTTGTGAAAAATCATTTCAATTTACTTTAATGTCTGTTGGTTTGAATGATATACTTGAATCCAACAACATCCCACCCAACCACTATTTCACATATGTACCAAATTTTGATCAATGTAAAACGTAGCATATAATTTTTTGACATTGTAAATACATGTAACTATGAATATTTTGAATTCATCTTTTTGGTTCGCAATATTTTATATTAGACATATGAAAGAACCTACCCATCCGGTAAAACAACCCCCTCCCACCCATCCCCTTCCACATGTTCCCAAGATTACGTACCCGTCTTTTAATTATTTCAGTAAAACTGAAGATTTCATGATTACTTTATCCATTTTCTATTTCAATGTATGGTTTTCTATGATATTTTCTAATTTCTGAACTCATCTTTACAGGTAGACGACATCTCATACAAATGACAATGTCCACGCGTCCAGGCTTCTTTATATACCGCTCGAGTACTCGAGGTAGTGGATTTTGGGTCACGATACATTAGTATGCAAAACGTCATCAGGGGTAAAGTTCAAATCAACACATGACCAAGTGTATTTTTAGCTAGGGGACGGAGATTGTTAGTTTCAGTTCTAACAATTTCCGTTCCCTAAAAAAATTTACTACGTCATGGGGGTTTTTAAAGACTAAGTTCAGCTTTAAGTATGATTGTTCTTATCAATTCTTTAGGAACGGTCCATTTGATATTCTGAGGGGGGGGGGGGGGCTTGGATTTTTTGTCGGAGCAATATTATTTTTTCTTGCATAGTTCGAGCAAGGACTTTTTTTAACAAAGAATGTTTGTGTTTTATCGAAAGAAATTACTTATATTTTTACTCAAAACTCTAAATATTAATATATTAGTTTATTTTTATGCAAGAATTCAATTCACTTTTAAACAGTCACATCAGTGAATTTTACAATACAATTCTCAATATTTTATATAAGGTATATGTTTATAACATGTATAAGAGGGTCTGAGGGGAAGGTCTATTAAACAAAATTTTTAAATGATGAATTGTAAATTGGTGAATAACTGAAGTTCTCCTTCTAAGCTTACAAGAACATAAAATTAGACTCTATGGGATACATGAAACATGTATTAATAGCAATACATAAATATTCATAATATATTTAAGCTTTTAGGGAAGCTCTTTTTCATTCAGATACATGTATAGAAAACGTAAAATGGTGAGCGAAGCGAGCTCAAATTATTTGATACAAATTGAAAACTTTCAAGATTTTCAAAAAAGCGAAATTTCATGGTAATTCTTTAAATTCAGATTATTTGTAAGAGAAAGATTTTTTTCTGTCAGACCATAAGCAAATATATTTTTTTCATCAAACTTGAGAGAAATTTTTTTTTCGAACCCCCCCCCCCCCCAGAATATCGAATACACCGCGCCTTAATAATTCGGAGATATTTTCCCATTATCATATTCATTATTTACTTACAGTGAAGGAGTTTTACCTGTTTCTTTCTTCCAGCATAATTGAGAGCTAAAAGTCAAGTCTTCCAGCATAATTGAGGATTAAAAGTTTTGGATAATAGAAATTTACCAATATGTACTCACAAAACGCTGAGTTCTTTATCTATCTCTCTTTCTCTCCCTCCCTCTCTATCTCTCATTTTCCATATTCCTTTTTTTTTTTGGTCGGACCGTGCAACTTATTTCCTCGTTGGTAAAAATTTGTGAGCTGGATTTCCTTTACAAAGGGCAACTTGAAGTATTTTGCATGTAACATTCAGAACCGGGATATTTCTTTTTCGAACAACATATCCACCCTCCTCCCCTCGCCAATGAAGAGATTATTTTCAATGTCAGAAGGAAAATACGTTCAGTCTCACTTTCGGCCCTGGATCCAGGTACATGGACTTATCTTTTTTATCCCTCTGTCATCAAAAGTATCACAGACTTTGCAAGTTATTGAGACTTTGCGGAATACAGAGTTATTTTCCCATTTGAGACAGTCTCTGGCGTAAAACCATTATGAAGTCATGAAAATGATTTGATAACGACGATTTTGTACAGTCGTTTCCAAGAGTTTAGGGACTGTTCCCATAGAATTTGATGACGTCACAATTAGTCTACGTCAGATACCGTCCCAAATGGGAAGTAACTCTGGTCTTCGAAATTACCTAAAAGGTGAATAGGGAAGGGGAAACAAGCGCTGGTCTAGAGGGATTGGGGGTCCCTGGCCCCGTCAAGTCTAGCTAGAGTTTTCGAATCATAACTTAGCTGCTGTCAAGATTTTTGAAAAATAGATCTAATGAAAATACTTATTTTTTAACATTTATTTTTATTAATAAGCATATTTCTCGCAAGCTTTTATTAGCTCTATCGAGCGAAGTTCAAGGGAGCTATTGTCATAGCGTGTCGTCCGTTGTCTGTCGTATGTCCGTCGTTAACGTTTAACAGTTTCGACATCTCCTCTGCAACTGCTGCACAGAATCTAATTAAACTTTACAGAAAACAAGTACACAAGGTCCAGTACCAAGTTTGTGTCTTTTCAGTCGATCAGTCAACAAATATGGCCACCAAGGGCTATAAGTGACTGACACAATTTTGAAATATCGTCTGCAACTTCTGCACAGAATTTCATGAATCCCTAAGACTCGGCTCCAAATGTAGACCAAGGTCACTTTCAAGGTCAAGGTCACATGTTTACTGCCAAGCATGAGACAGGCGACAAACCTGTTCTTTGACAGTGCAGGGGTCCCTGTAAAGTGCGAAACGAAACAAAAACGAAACGAAACGAAACGAAACAAATCGAAACGAAACGAAACGAAACGAAACAGATCGAAACGAAACGAAATGAAACAGGTCGAAACGAAACGAAACAGATCGAAACGAAACGAAACAAAACATAAAACTTAACGAAAATGAGAAAAAGGGGAATAAAACACCGCTAAAGACGGTATGGCCGGATTGCAAAGTAAGTTTTTGTCACCAACTGGGTCAAGGTCACTAAGTCAAATATTACAGCATACATTGAGAGGTCTTGTCAGAGGCAAACTACATGTATAATATAAAGTTTCTACTGTATACAGTTCCTTAAATTTTGCTTAAACCAGGAACTTTAACCAAAGTCTTTAACTAGGTCAAAGTCCAAGGTCAAGGTCACTAGGTCCAATGTTGCGGCATAAATTGAAAGGTCTCGTCATGGGCAACCTAAATGTATAATAAAAGGTTTCTACTGCATACACTTCCTTAGATTTTGCTTAAACCAGATACTTTAACCAAAATCTTAAACTAGGTCAAAGTCCAAGGTCAAGGTCACTAGGTCCAATGTTGCGGCATAAATTGAAAGGTCTCATCATGGGCAACCTAAATGTATAATATAAGGTTTCTACTGCATACAGTTCCTTAGATTTTGCTTAAACCAGAAACTTTAACCAAAATCTTTAACTAGGTCAAAGTCCAAGGTCAAGGTCACTAGGTCCAATGTTGCGGCATAAATTGAAAGGTCTTGTCATGGGAAACCTATATGTATAATATAAGGTTTCTACTGCATACAGTTCCTTAGATTTTGCTTAAACCAGGAACTTTAACCAAAATCTTTAACTAGGTCAAAGTCCAAGGTCAAGGTCACTAGGTCAAACGTTATGGCATAAATTGAAAGGTCTTGTCATGGGAAACCTATATGTATAATATAAGGTTTCTACTGCATACAGTTCCTTAGATTTTGCTTAAACCAGGAACTTTAACCAAAATCTTTAACTAGGTCAAAGTCCAAGGTCAAGGTCACTAGGTCAAACGTTACAGCATAAATTGAAAGGTCTTGTCATGGGCAACCTTCATGTATAATATAAAGTTTCTACTGCATATAGTTCCTTAGATTTTGCCTCAACCAGAAACTTTAACCAAAATGTTGACGGCAGACGGACAGACGGACGGACGGACAGACGGACGGACGGACATCGTCAATCTATAGACCGGAATTGCTTTGCAATCCGGCCAAAAATCGCCGAAAACGAATATTTCAGGACAAGATCAGCATGTAATAATGCCTTAATCCAAGAGTTCTACATTTGTAACTAGTGCCGATAGGGTTTCTTGAAAGAGTCAAAGTTGACAATTAAAAAAAGTAAATGGCAAATGCCATTCATGTATTTAAGAGGAATGAAAGGGAGGGGAGAGAAAACCACGCTATGACACCGTAATGAGATCATAAAACGGGGTGGGGGCACATTTCAGGAAAAAAAAATCTTATCCTTTTTCAAACGAAATGTGCCCCCCAGTTTTTAATTGTTCTCATTTTTCTGATGAAATTTTCAAATACACATAACGGAACAGTTCCGTTTCCTCTGCGCTAGACTCCTCCCTGCTAAATACTATTTTTCCGTCTGTGACGAGGTTATTCATCCCCATCACTCTCCTCTAAAATGCAATTGTGCTATATACCGTATATATTATGTTTTAATCGTCAACTTTGATTCTTTAAAAAACCCTCCAGCCACAAAAACTAACGGTTGAAGGCAATAATGAGGGGATGGACAGGGACAAAGGGAGGGGAGAGAAAGGGGGCGGGAGGAGGGAAGAAGGGGGCGAGAGGAGGGACAGATGATTGGGAGGGTAACAGTAACCCAACAAAATTAGGAAATTACTTTTAATATAAATAATCTTGCTCTTATGCGTTCATTTACATAATCTCAATTTTAAAAATTACCACGAAATTCATCTATATACATGTATACCTTAAAAAATTTTCCCGATCGCTTCGCTCGCCGCAATTTTCAATTCATTTTTCAAATACTTCAGGCTCGCTTCGCTCACCTTAGTTTTTCATCTAAACAGGTCTATTTCTTTTTTCAAGGTTTAGAAAGGAAATAACCCAAATAACTTCAATATTGCACCAATTCATACTTTAAAGTTTAAACATTTGTCTTGACCGCCCAAGACCCCCTCCCCTACGGGGAGGGGGGGATGCTGCAGGAGGAGAGTGGTACCCCCTAACCCTTCAATAAGATCTTGTCTTGAAATACATGTAGTCGTTTTCTGCGATTTTTCCTCTTTTTCTCATTTTCTTTAAGTTTTATGTTTTGTTTCGTTTCGTTTCGATCTGTTTCGTTTCGTTTTGTTTCGTTTCGTTTCGATCTGTTTCGTTTCGTTTCGATTTGTTTCGTTTCGTTTCGATTTGTTTCGTTTCGTTTCGTTTCGATTTGTTTCGTTTCGTTTCGTTTCGTTTTTGTTTCGTTTCGCACTTTACAGGTACCCACAGTGCAGTACTATTTTTACTTCTGTTTCAGTAGAAACTGCTGCATAGAGTTTCACGAAACCTTACAGAAAGCTAGTACATAAAGTAGTCTACTATACTTGGTGACTTTCAGCCCTTCGTCCGCAACTCAGGTGAGCTCCTTGGCCTACTTGGTCATCTTGATACTTGCTTTATCGATTTCAAATAAAGCACCTTTCCTATGCCAGCTATATATATAGATTTCCTTGACTAACATATGGATTAGTAATGGCAGCATTGTCTTCTTTTTTACCTCAAAGTTGTAAACTATGATAATAGAAAGCAGATGATTTCAATAATCAAGGACCACCATTGTTCTCAACCGAAAATAACGTAACTATCATTATTATTGTCATTGAAACGCTGTGAGATATATATAGGATCTCAAATGAATTTTCATGTCATACGATGTATTATGAAACGAGTTGTGTGTTTCATCTCCCCGAGCCTTGGCGAGGGGATATAAAACGCACAACGAGTTTCATAATACATCGTATGACATGAAAATTCATTTGAGATTCTTTTTATCACATGATATTGCCTTAAAATGTGTATTTCTGACGTGAAATCAACGTTTCCGAGAACTATAGAGGCGAACCACGCCGTTATCTAGGGTCGTCTGCTACGCCATGAGAAGTAGTGTCCCCATCGTATTCGATATTCTGTACGAAAGAAAAAAGTATTTCAATTTTGAATAGTATTTTAATGCAAGAATTATTTAACAACAACAATTTTGATAATTGATATTGACTCTGGGTCTGAATTTAACATTTGACCAATATTTGAAAGGTCACATTTGTCAAGGTTTATGTGATGAGGTTCCAACCTTGACCAATCGCATTCAAGCAGAGCGATATGTAACGTGTTATCATATCATATATTTATGAAATGGCTTTATGAAAGTGCATAACGGGTGTATCATGTGATAAAAGGTTGTATTTTATAATTTTTTTTTCACATTAAAATTTATTCATTTATCTTTTGATCTATTCATTTATATTGTTTTTATTTTTTTTTGGGGGGGGGAGGGCTTTCAAAATTTTGTTCTATGAACTTTTGGAACCCCTCTTGGTTCCGCTCATGGGTCATTCCTTGACACCTGCTGAGTCCGAAAAAGAAAGGAAATTGTATTTATATTCACGAGATTGAGCTAATCCTTTTTTCTCTCTCTTCTTTAGGGGTTTTGTTGTTTTGATTTGTTTTAGGGGGGGGGGTATTTATGGGGTTTTTTCTTATTTTTTTTTCATTTATTTATTGCTGTCTTGTTTTGTTTCAGTAAATATGCAGGTTACAGCTGTATAGATGAGAAATTAATAAAAAAAAATCACAAGTCAAGACGCAAATACCCTCTCCGCTTGGAACCAGCAATTGGGTGCATGTAGTTTCGAATGTTATTTCTGTTGTTTGTTGGGATTTTTTTTTTGTATTTTTAAGCTACTTATAAATCACAAGAACTTTACATTCTGCAAAGATACGAAATACTTACATGTATTTCATAATTATTTCATCAGATCTGGTATGTTCATGATGCTATCCATGCATATTTAATTCTATAGTGCCTAATTCTGCAAGAGTATCATACTCATAGTGATATTGATAAACATGCGCGGATCTACAGACGGGGTATCAGGATCCCTCGACTGGACTTGGGCGAAAATGCATTTTCTCCGTTTTAATTACATTTTTTGTTCAAAACAATAGGCTGGACTCCCTCCACGAAGGTTATGACCTCCTAAAAAGGCTACCTCTGCTTACAAATAAAAGGAGCTGTTAAGATAAGGCGTAAAATCAGCCCTGAAAAGTGGAATTTTGAAAATTGAAATTTCAAGAACTTTTTTTATGTAAAATGTATACCTATACTGCATACCATCAGATTATGAAGTAAATTTTTATCTGTTTTGCATATTAATGCTAATTTTGGAGTCAAAACTTCTCTTTTTCTCATAGAAATCAATAGAAAACGGAAAAGTTTTTTTGAACATTGTTTCCCCCGGATATACAGAAAGCCACTTTTACTGGAGATGTATATCAATGATACAATTTTTTGGGCAAAGTGGGGTTCTGTATCTCCGGGGGGAACACAACCCCATAGACGAAAAACCAAAAATGGAAAGGGGGTGCATTTTTTAATAATCGACCTTTTCGACCATAAAATATAGCACATTTGACTATTTTTCCTCTTTAATCCATCAAAAAATGTAACCTAAATATGACTGAATGAAATATACAAGAATTAGGAATGAAACAAGCAAGAATGATGTTCATTTCTCCGCCAATGTGTATTTCGCGCTAATAGGCTTACATTGTAGCCATTGAATACAAAATGAGACCGTATTTTAAGTTCCGGATTGCATTATTTACCGATTAAAGGAGATGGAACGTTCGAAATCTATTCCTGATACACAATGTAGACATATTTGATGTCTTTTAATTTATATTTATCCTTTTTTGGTAAAATATTCTAAAATTTCTACTTTTTTTTTTTTTGTCGATATTATCTGTTTTTCTATGCGTGCACCCCTACCTCTTTCGACCTTAATTTTAGAATCTTGAGGTGTCTTTAACGAAATGTAAAACATGTAAAAGGTCTGCAAACACAAAATATTTCAATAATGATTAATGTTTTCCTGTATACGAGTCGCCATAAAGAAGAAATAAGTCACGAGATTTAGGGCTAAATAGGGCCGTTATCTTAACAGGTCCTTTAATGAGCATTAAAAATAGCCCGGCCATCCTGTCCCTGTAAGATCCGCGCCTATTCTAAAGAAGTTATATATAATAATCTGTATTTCACATGCATGAAAAAATCAAAGCAAAATGCAGTCATGTAAAATATATAATTTGTGAATACAGAGTTATGAGGAGAAGAAATCGTGAATATTTGTCATGCATCTTTGGTTGATTACTTAAAAAAATTTTATAACAAATTTCTTTTTGCCATCTTCCCTAGCTTTCACGTATTTACTTCGACAAAATTAATATCATTGAAGTGAAGACCACATGTACTCAGAATCAACAAAAAGATAAGCTGTTAATACACTATATAGCTTGTCAGAATTTTCAACATCCTATATATATGTGTATAAATTACTACATGTATCTGGTATTTACTAAGAACAAGAAGAAATGTTCCCCAACCATCGAAAATAAAGTCAAAGATACATAAAAATCTACACCCCTCCCCTGTTATCGAACACTCTCAAAACGCCATTTATACCGGAAGAGAT
>VSWD01000009.1:49541264-49629735 GCA_033119305.1 Pinctada imbricata | reverse complement strand
ATTTTTTTTACCAAATACAAATATCATATATTTTGATATGATCTGTATAAAGCTACTTGGAAATCAATATTATAAAAGTTATATTATCGATATTGCTACCTCATATATCGATATGATTACTAGTTAATTACTTTGTGTATCGATAATATGATTACTTATAAATATCACAGGTGCCTGCAGATATGATCGTCCCCCCATTCTTTCTAAGAATCATGGCTTAAATGGCCATGGAGTAAAGAGAGGGGAAACTTTCTTTTCTCCTCTCCCATGTTTTTACTCCACGGCCATTTTAGCCATGATTCTGAAAAAGAAAGAGGGGGGGGGGGGGGTTGAAAACGACCATATCTGCAGGCACCTGTGATGAATTTACCGATATGATTAGTCGATCTATATATCGATCAATTCACATTACGAGATAACAACTCTCCACAGAAACCGTCAGTATAGACGAAATAGATAGATTAGATTGTTCAGTTTATCGATTATTTATTGAATATTGTTTACTTATTGATTAACTATTGATTGAATATTGATTGATTGCTCAGTTTTCAATACAAGTATCTATCCATTGAATATTGATTGATTGCTTTTTTTTATTGAATATTGGTATATAGTTCATTTTTTCATTACTCTATTACTAAATGTCGTGCATTAAAGTACATATGACACCAATTGTTTTTTCTTGTAGGATTATTTATATAGAACGTTAAGAATGACATTTAATGACATTTTATATATTGATCAATAATCACGGATGCATCATAATGTATGCTGTAGTCCTTCTGTCTTTCCTGATTTCCTTATCAGCAAGATTAAACTTAAATATGTTTTTATGCATTCTTCAAAAGCTCAAAATGACAATCAAGGTCATAGGTTGCATACGTGTGTATGAAGTCATAAATGATTGATTTTATTGTGCCCAACCTTCTTTTTTGGCACGTAGTATTTACATGTATTGTTTAATATTAATTTATCCATGAAAAGAGATTAGTAATGTCTATCAAATGACATAATCAATGTATACCATTAGATGTAAGTAATATATGTCTGTATTTACAAAGAAAACAGAGAAGCTCAATACTTATATTAAACCACCAAACATCAAATTTTGTGTTCAAATTGTATGCATTTATTAGAGTATTCTAATGTTTAGTTGCTAATTGAGGCGTTGCAGTCTGGCTAACTGTGACAATTGAACAAGGAGAAGGGGACAGTATAGACTATGAAAAAAAAATGTATACAAATGTCTTTGTGATAGGAGACGTCCAAAAGCACATTAATTACGTAATACGGATTACTACACCATTAGCACAGGAGCTCGATGCCAACGATCCACAATAATATCCGCCCCTACTTTCCTTATTTGGCTTATATATAACTTTGAATAAAGAGAGATGGGAAGGGGCGAGTGCCATTGAGGGTTGTTGGCATCAAGCTCCTGTGACCATTTGCTACTAACATGGCAGATGGCCGTCCTAAGTCGGCACCGACTGCCCATGCATTGGTCTCGTTCTTTTATGTTTGGTGTTTTGATGTGATATTTAGTTTTTCTTGTCCTTTTTGCGTCTCTTGCTGTGCTTGTAAACTCCATGTCTTCACATAAGATCCCTTTTGCGCCTCTTGTTGTGCTTGTCTGCTCTGTGTTTTCACATAAGATTCTTTTTGCAGTGGATGCTGCAACCGAGTCATGTAAGAAATTCCCTCCTTTCTTTTAAGCAAAAATTGTACACAAAAGCACGCATGTTCCTGTTATTGCGTAAGTAAGAGGATCCTGTATATTGTCTGCATTTACATGTGTGATATACATACATGTATGCCCAGGAAGAATGAGCATATCCTGCTCGCTTGAAACACTCGTACTTTTTGTGTCGCCTGTGAAGTATAGCGATACTTGGGGATCACTCTGTCCGCTGTCCGTCTGTCCGTCACACTTGAATGTCACACCCTATATAAAAGTGATTCCTAAGTGTCGCAATGTTTCGCAGGCGACACATGCATTCCTTAGAATTTTTTTAACGTCTTGCAGTAGCAGTAAAGTCTCAGAATTCAAACGAAGGAAAATTTGAAACTTTTAATTCAAATGGTTAAAAGCGAATTAAGCCAAAATGTCATCAGGCACACTTGTCAGAGTTAAAAAGCTTAAGAAAAAAAGCATTTTTTTTAAAATTGGAAATTTATTTTATATATATGCACTTGCGACATGTGATTTTTTAGGCTGAACAAATCTTCATTTTTCCTAACTATATCGCAATTGACCGAGCTGACATAGTCATGTTTATGGAAGAAGAAGTTCGTAATTGTGAGACATTGGAAGCCTTGACAAGTTGTGGCGAAATTATACCAAAATTGGATTTTTTTTTTGCGTATATCTAGGGTGCATTTGATCCTTTAAGGCCCCTTCACATATAGACGAATCAATAGAACGAAGCCTTGCGAATGAGTAAAATTTGTCAAACTTGACGAATTTTGAACGAAAACGGTCTTCAAAAATATGGTCATAACGAAATGCGAACGCATTGGAACTGCTTATTGCGAATAAGAAACGAAGCACTGCGAATTGTTACGACTTCGCGCTATGATACGTTAGAATGAGCATTTTCACTTGAGATTAGGAGCGTAAATATGCGAAAGTTTACGCAGCGTTGCGCATTTATACGAACTCTTCCGAAGCTAGCCGCGACATTTCCACGTTAGTACAATGATGCCAAGAGGAAAGGGGAAAGGTACGTGTAGAGTATCGGGACGGAAGCAGCCAGAAAATCGGCCTAGTAGTCCGTAAGAACTATGTGGCTGTTTTTGTTATATACACTTAACGTGAAAATAAACTCCATGAACTATTTGTTGAAAACAAATTATTGATGTTTTTATTATCACCGAAAAAAAGCTGTCTTTGAGTCCATCATTTAGTCCACCTCTCTATCTGTCCGTCTGAGCTCATACATGTACATTTTTATATAATACATCAGAATTGATTTTTTTTCCAGAAGTTCATTTGGATAACGCCAGTTTGGTTCAAAGGTCACTTAATGTCGTTCAGAAGTCAAGGTCACTTTATAGCTTAATTATAGCATTTACAGCATGAAATATTTCAAACATTCATTAAAATGTATTTCTTGCCCTAATGATATGAAAGAATATATAATTACAATGTTAGAAAAATACATCCATGTGTTCTATACATGTAATTATATAAGGGTTATGATTATTATCAAGAGGGGATCACACTCAACTTCTTATGTATAGGCTGTTCATATTATCGATCATCATACATCGACAAATTGTTTTTGATTGTGAGCTTTTGGGCATGCCACTAAAATGGGCAATTTCTTAAAGATCAAGGTCATTTGTTAACCAATGTAATATAGGATATAAAAATTACTAATTCAGCAGACTTCACAAAATGTTTTGCATGATCTGAGCTTTCCCTCAAAGGTCTCCAAGATAATTATAGGATTAAAGGTCAAAGTTATAGATATGAACTTGTCGTTTCAGGTTATTAATATGAAAAATAAATTAACAAACACATGAAATTCTTACTAATCTCTTATAGGTCAAGGCCACTCAGAAAACAGAAGTTCATTACGATTGAATTGTTTTGGGAGTATAGATTTCTTTATCAATTCTATTTTTTTTGGGGGGGGGGGGGGGGGGGGTCAGAAGCAGTGATAAGCAGACAAAAAGTCTAATTTCTTGAAGGATGTAGGATTGTCTCTCCTGAGATCAACCATGAGTTGATCATAAATTCAAAATTGGCGCCACATGTCGTGATGCAGCAATGGTCTTCTCAAGATCTTCTCTTCTCCATTTGATACGGCATCTGATATACTGAGTTGAGGTGTTGAGTTGTTGCCGTAGCACTTCCTGATGGGCTATTGCAGTCGTACACAGAAGAACCAGACGTTGTGTATCTTCCATTTTGAACAAATAATTCCCAGAATAATTCCCTTTTCACAATAAAAATAAATAAATTTGTAAGATGTTTCAAAAAGCAAAGTTTTCGTTGCTATTCGTATGGAGTAGTAACCCTTCGTAATGATTATTACTAAAACGTTCGCTGTTCGTTTCGCATCGTTAACCTATCGCAATAATTCGTTTTTATTCAGAATTTAATTCCGATTGAATTATTTACGCATCGTCGCTATTCGTTACAGGTCGCACCAATAAGTAAATTATCGCAAAGGTGCGCTTTCAGTCGCCTGAAATGCAAATACGTTGTGTAATATGCAAAACAGTAGGTCACATTCTAGCCCCTTGCGAACGTCGACGAACATATATAAAACGAATGCATATCGAATGATTAACGCATTATAACGAATACTTACGAATGAAGAACGAAAATTTAATTCGCTGAGAAATTTTGAACATGTTCAAAAATTAACGACGAACAGAACTAAGCGGAACGAATCAAGACGCACAGAAACGAATCCGCGCGAAGTCGACAACGAAGTATAACGTTGATATGCAAACGGAAACGAATTTTGCAAAAACCTTATTCGCCAGTTTGCGCAAGTTGACGTCGGAGGGCTTTCGTCCATATGTGAAGACGTACGAACTTGCAAAACTTTATTGACCTATACCGATGCTAGATAAGTTTATAGAGTCACAACTGTCGGATGCCCATATAAGCAAATTGATCACAAAGGAATACAAACATAATGAAAGGAGTGTGTGACTGAAAAAAAAGATATATAGACGAATTTCTCTGACTCAAGTACCTGTGATTCACACTGCATGACAACAAGGGATCGCGGCGAGATTGTGACTGGATGTTTAAAGTGTGATAATTACTATTTCCAGCTCTGTCGTCTGAAAGAAGCTTTGGTTTGGCCATTTATCAATTTGACATCATGTATATTATATCGCTATTTCGGAAATTTGTAATTTCATGAAAAAATATCATCGAAATTAAAGGAGGTTAATATCTTAGCACCATCCCTCCAATGCTATTTTGGTCATAGATTTTATTTGACTATACTATTGAATCTAACCTACACAATTTGGAGCTTCGCGCTATCTGCAAATTAAATGTACAGACTTAAATTAAAAAAAATAAAACTAGAGGGCGCTACTGGAATACATAGGACTGTGTCAGAAAATCACTTCGAAATTTAATAAGCACCACTGATGAGGATTTACTGTCCAAAACACGTGTCTGGTGCATTAAAATTGATTTGAAATTTTCTTCAAGACGGTATATAAAAGAGTTGGAGCACTAGGAACCGTATCATTCCCACCATGCACACATAGGATGAACCCCCCCCCCCGAAAAACATCCCAGCGAAAGACCATCGTGGAGGATGGGGGCGGACAGGAATTACCCTTCTCCATCTCCCGCCCCCCTTCCTCCCTACTACCCCTCCCTGCCCCTCCAGCCGCCTTCCTCCCCTTCCCTTCCTCCCCTTCCTTTCCTCCTCCCTCCTCCCCATCCCTTCCAACATATCCACCCCCTCATCGTGATAAAGGCCTGGCTTTTATCATCTTTTGATTCGCGAGTTTTCAATCGATTAATTTCTCAGCGTTTAAACGAAGTGTTTACATTTGGCATTGTTTCTTGAAATTGTACTCAAGAATTATCTTTAAGATGTTTCTGCTCAGTTTTGCTTCTTGATATAAATTCCCCCAGAAACTAATATTCAATACCTGTCATAAGCTCGCATAAGGACATATACAAATAAAAGAATTCGATTTTTGACCGACATTGTGTTATTTTATACCGAGGAGAGGATATAGATATGTTGGATTTTTTAAACGTTTTATTTCGCTTTGTTTTCTTTGATCAATGTTTATTCGTTGAATACTTGAAAGAAGATAAAAGAGAAAAAAAGAATCTCAGGATAATTACCGGTAACTTATCATACCTAAGTCGAGGAACTTGGTGTTAACGGAAATAACATCACAAGTTGTTTGAATATTCCACGTCTATATTCTAGTATAATAAAAAGGATTTATATTTCTAAATAACTTGGAAGTCATACTAAAAAAAAGTTGGGAGTCTATTTCTTCGGAGGACAAAAACGTTCAGATCTCGATTCTTACCTCACAGAAAGTACTTTTAGCAAATGAAAACCATTCGTCTTGTAGAAGGAAGTGTATGTCTGAGACAAGAATTTTATGTCCTCTTTTTCTAGATGAAAAAAAGAAAAAACGTATTGTGCCGGATGTTTCGGAGTACCTTCTCAAACGCCAAACGACCTAAACGCTCGGAAATTGCAAAAGGAGTGAATCTTGCATTTGGACATTCATCAACGATTATTTTCATTGATTCTCCATTTCTCAACAACAATTTTCCCCTTCAACAGAAAGGCCCTTTTCTTAAATCAAAACTTGATGTAATTATACCGCTTCTTCAGGTGTGGAATCTAGTTGACCCGTTCTAAAGACGTACAAGTGTTCGATTCAAACAAAAGATAACTTGGAAAACAACATTTAGACCACTATTTGTAGAACTTGAGAGAAGAACAGTAAGAAATACTGAGCCGACAAATGATAACTAAAAACAGAAAGCCATGATAATATATTTTGCTGGATGTTATTTTTTTTCTACCTGAAGAAAACGAAACTGATAATTGATCATTTAGCATACACTGAAGAAAGTTTACTCACGTAGCTTATGTTTATTGGCAGTTTGTTTCCGCCACTGACTAAAAATAATAAAATTTTCCTCATTAAAGAGGACGTAGACGAAACCTTATCCTTTATTTAAAAAAAAAAAATGGAAATAAGCACTGTATCAACAGTTTACTCGACACGTACATTCAACAATACTTGTGATTACGATCGAGGAAGGTCGGATGCTTTTGAAATCGAGAAGCAAACGACAACCAAGATGCTTCAGTATATTTTTACCAAGGATATAATTTTGTGGAAATTAAACGAAAAACAATTTCACATCAACTTACCCTGTATTTATTGTATCATAGGAGCAATAATCCTGGGAATATTTGGTAACGGTACCGCTCTGTTTGTTTTCGGGTTCAAGATGAAAAAGAATAATACCAACATTTTCATCACGTGGTTATCATTCTGCGACTTGTTGACGAGTTTCCTGCTGATTTTTGAAGTGTTCGATAAGCGACTTCCAATGTATAGTGGTCATTTATTCCTTCTTTGTAAAACGGTAAGGTTCTTCCTCGTCTTTCTCAATTCGGCAGCTGCATTTTTCCTTCTCTGCATCGCATTTGATAGATACTTCAAGGTTTGCAAACCTCTAAAACGGATGTCTACAAGAAACACTAAGCGCGCCATTTTTACTGCTTTTTTGCTACCTCTACTCGGTGGATGGCCAATGGCGTTATTTCACGGACCAGAAAAGCGGTATTCTAAATATCCTGAAGTTTACGGACTAGACTGTGCAGACGACGAACGGTATGTTGGTGCGATTTCAAAGAAAATTTTCTACTTTTTGTCTGTACTAATTACTTTTTCTTCAATTGTTATTATTCTTGTGTTGTACGGAATTATTTTCCATGCAATAAGACGATGGAAAAGGACAGATATCGGAGAAACAATTCATTCAATTAAAGGTTCTAAAACAAAGTACGCGGAACAAAAAAGACCTAGTCTTTGCAATGATGTAAACAAAACCAAAAAAAGAAATTCAAGTTCTACCACAAATTATGGAGAAATAAGTCTGATATCTTTGAAAATTTCAACGAATTCAGATCCGTGCCTAAATTCGCATTGTACGATATGCAGACACAATTCAAATCGTTCATCATGTTCATATGAAACAAACTTTGGAAATGCCAAAAATAACGGAGCTTTACAAATAGAACTACAAGAATCCGGTTATTCAACGGACCTTGATTTTACAACTTTAACTGAAGTCAACGGCAGAGCATGCGCATGCGCACAGGAAATTCAAACAACCCGGGGAAAACGAATCAGTTCGAGAAAGAATGAAAAGGTTAAAGAGAATATCATAGCTCAAAGAAGAAGTATCAGCCGAACGACCATCATGTTTGCCCTCGTGTCTGTACTATATATCCTAAGTTTTCTACCCACAATGACAGTTGAAGCAATGAATGCGTTTGGTGCAATATACGAGGCTGACATTCCCTATACAGCAAAACAGCTGGTTGTTATAGCGAATATTTCATACTTCTTGAATGGTTCGTTAAACCCAATGGTATATTTATCCTTCAATAAAGCATACAGAACTGAACTGATAAATTTTCTGAAATAATATTTATTCTGACATTTGATGTAAGATCATAATGAGTAATGTTAAAACACTATGTAGAAATTATAAAACTTTTTTCTTTATGTGTTCTCATGAAGGTATTAATTTTTATGATGAAACTTTTTTCTTTATGTATTCTGATGAAGGTATGAATTTTCACGATGAAACTTTTTTCTTTATGTGTTCTTATGAAGGTATGAATTTTTTATTATGAAGCTTTTTTCTTTATGTGTTCTCATTAAAGTATGTTTTTATATAATGAAATGAATATGATGATTGACAGAAACGCCTAAAATCGCTTTTCCGAAAACCTTGAAACAAAGAGTATAAAAACAATCCAAAAACGGAAAATAAAGCAAACGGAACGAAATAGTGTACCGACTGAGAAGAAGTGATCTTTCAAATTTGGAGTGATATCAAGTGCCAGGGTAGAGGAAGCATATTCTTCCTGCTTATATATCATGCTTGTCTTCTCAACTCTGTAGAACTTTTTTTCAGAATATTAAATACACTAATCCCAATTGTCAGAGTGTCTTAATTCAGAACTTCAAAAATAATTCTAGACAAAGAGTTGCTGTATTTGTTTACATGTGTTTCGACACTTTTTTTCAGAAAGGTATATACATTATTTCCAATTGTCAGATTGTCTTAATCTAGAACTTCAATCATAATTCTAGAAAAAAGAGTTGCTGTATATTTAACCTGTGTTCCGACACTTTTTCCGAAAGGTATATATACATTTTTTCAAATAGTCAGAGTGTCTTAATCCAGAACTTCAATCATACCTCTAGACAAAGAGTTGCTGTAATTTTTTACATGTGTTCTAACACTTTTTTTTTCAGAAAGGTAAATACATTATTTCCAAATGTCAATGTGTCTTAATCCAGAACTTCAATCATAATTCTAGAAAAAAGAGTTGCTGTATATTTAGCCTGTGTTCCGACACTTTTCCCGAGAGTTATATATACATTATTTTAAATAGTCAGAGTGTCTTAATCCAAACTTCAATCATACATCTAGACAAAGAGTTGCTGTTTTTTTTACATGTGTTCTAACACTTTTTTTTCAGAAAGGTAAATACATTATTTCCAAATGTCAATGTGTCTTAATCCAGAACTTCAATCATACCTCTAGACAAAGAGTTGCTGTATTTTTTACATGTGTTCCAAAACTTTTTTTTCAGAAAGGTAGATACATTTTTTCTTATTGTCAATGTGTCTTTATCCAGAACTTCAATCATAATTCTAGAAAAAGAGTTGCTGTATTTTTTTACATGTGTTCCAACACTTTTTTTTCAGAAAGGTAAATACATTATTTCCAAATGTCAGTGTGTCTTAATCCAGAACTTCAATCATAATTCTAGAAAAAAAAGAGTTGCTGTATATTTAACCTGTGTTCCGACACTTTGTCCGAAAGGTATATATACATTATTTTAAATAGTCAGAGTGTCTTAATCCAGAACTTCAATCATAATTCTAGAAAAAAAAGAGTTGCTGTATATTTAACCTGTGTACCGACACTTTTTCCGAAAGGTATATATACATCATTTCAAATAGTCAGAGTGTCTTAACCCAGAACTTCAATCATACCTCTAGACAAAGAGTTGCTGTATTTTTTACATGTGTTCCAAAACTTTTTTTTCAGAAAGGTAGATACATTATTCCTTATTGTCAATGTGTCTTTATCCAGAACTTCAATCATAATTCTAGAAAAAGAGTTGCTGTATTTTTTTACATGTGTTCCAACACTTTTTTTCAGAAAGGTAAATACATTATTTCCAATTGTCAATGTGTCTTAATCCAGAACTTCAATCATACCTCTAGACAAAGAGTTGCTGTATCTTTTACAAGTGTTCTGACACTTTTTTCAGAAAGGTAAATACATTATTTCCAAATGTCAGTGTGTCTTAATCCAGAACTTCAATCATAATTCTAGAAAAAAGAGTTGCTGTATATTTAGCCTGTGTTCCGACACTTTTCCCGAAAGGTATATATACATTATTTAAATAGTCAGAGTGTCTTAATCCAAACTTCAATCATACCTCTAGACAAAGAGTTGCTGTTTTTTTACATGTGTTCTAACACTTTTTTTCAGAAAGATAAATATATTATTTCTTATTGTCAATGTGTCTTAATCCAGAACTTCAATCATAATTCTAGAAAAAGAGTTGCTGTATTTTTTTTACATGTGTTCCAACACTTTTTTTTCAGAAAGGTAAATACATTATTTCCAATTGTCAATGTGTCTTAATCCAGAACTTCAATCATACCTTTAGACAAAGAGTTGCTGTATCTTTTACATTTGTTCTGACACTTTTTTCAGAAAGGTAAATACATTATTTCCAAATGTCAGTGTGTCTTAATCCAGAACTTCAATCATAATTCTAGACAAAGAGTTGCTGTATTTTTTACATGTGTTCCAAAACTTTTTTTTCAGAAAGGTAGATACATTTTTTCTTATTGTCAATGTGTCTTTATCCAGAACTTCAATCATAATTCTAGAAAAAGAGTTGCTGTATTTTTTTACATGTGTTCCATCCTTTTTTTTCAGAAAGGTAAATACATTATTTCCAAATGTCAGTGTGTCTTAATCCAGAACTTCAATCATAATTCTAGAAAAAAAAAGAGTTGCTGTATATTTAACCTGTGTTCCGACACTTTGTCCGAAAGGTATATATACATTATTTCAAATAGTCAGAGTATCTTAATCCTGAACTTCAATCATAATTCTAGACAATGGGTTGCTGTATTTTTTACATGTCTTCCAAAACTTTTTTTTCAGAAAGGTAGATACATTATTTCTTATTGTCAATGTGTCTTTATCCAGAACTTCAATCATAATTCTAGAAAAAGAGTTGCTGTATTTTTTTACATGTGTTCCAACACTTTTTTTCAGAAAGGTAAATACATTATTTCCAAATGTCAGTGTGTCTTAATCCAGAACTTCAATCATAATTCTAGAAAAAAAAGAGTTGCTGTATATTTAACCTGTGTTCCGACACTTTGTACGAAAGGTATATATACATTATTTCAAATAGTCAGAGTGTCTTAACCCAGAACTTCAATCATACCTCTAGACAATGGGTTGCTGTATTTTTTACATGTCTTCCAAAACTTTTTTTTCAGAAAGGTAGATACATTATTTCTTATTGTCAATGTGTCTTTATCCAGAACTTCAATCATAATTCTAGAAAAAGAGTTGCTGTATTTTTTTACATGTGTTCCAACACTTTTTTTTCAGAAAGGTAAATACATTATTTCCAATTGTCAATGTGTCTTAATCCAGAACTTCAATCATACCTCTAGACAAAGAGTTGCTGTATCTTTTACATGTGTTCCAAAACTTTTTTTTCAGAAAGGTATATATACATTATTTCTTATTGTCAGTGTGTCTTTATCCAGAACTTGAATCATAATTCTAGAAAAAGAGTTGCTGTATTTTTTTTACAGGTGTTCCAACACTTTTTTTTTCAGAAAGGTAAATACATTATTTCCAATTGTCAATGTGTCTTCAATCATAATTCTAGAAAAAAAAAAGAGTTGTGGATTCTTTATGTGTTCCAACACTTATCGTATCTTATCGTAGAACGCCATCAGCGATGTACGTTGCTAAGTGTTCACAAACACAGCCCAAGCAGAGAATTGTGTCTTAATCATTAAGCATGAGGATTTGCACATCTGGGGCACAAAATTTAAAATATTTTGTCAAGAGGGCTATTATATAGTAGGAGAGTTGGCACACTTTGGACCGTCTTTATTGGAAAGAAACCTTCTCCTAGGAGCAAATGCCGTGTCATTTGAACTTGTCCTTGTAAATGCCACAAAAAGTATATTTTTTATTAAACAAAATTGAGTATTGGAAAAGTACATGTAGAAGGGAAGCGTGCACATAATCCTGATAACCACATCATTTGCTATATTTAGGTCTGCAGTCAGAATCTGGTGCATATTACCCTTCCTTCTTCTATGTGAAGCTTTCATATTATAGATGTCTTTGGTTTGTTGGTTTACTGGTCCACTTGATGTGAGAGTTTATCTATTCTCTTACTGTTGGGTGGTCGAGATGTGCGTGGTTTTATTTTTTTCTAATACCGTGGCCAATATATGCGAAACTCTCCAATCTTGTTTTTTATTTAAAAATGATACAGAGAGCGAAGTTAATTATAATATACGTTTTAAGCTTCCTTTTTGGTCTTACTTTCTTGGTAAATATAACTTGCATCATATTTGCCCCCCCCCCCTTCCCCAAAAAAATCATAATCCAAAAGCCATAGGCGTATAAAACCAGGACAATGTATAACAAAACTAATCTACTACAAGAAAATTGTTCCAAATCATAATTTTCTTGAACGACATTTCCAATCATTTTCAATTTACTAGGCACGTGTTTCAGACGTCCAGGGGGTGAACCCGCTTAATGTATCAAATCGATGGATATTAATCTCAAAAGACACAAAACTTGTAATATTTATACTTTTTATTGAATTACCCAAAGAAACATGGCTTTCAACAATAAAGCACGAAGAAAATACACTCTTATTTGCAATCAATCTTTTCAGTTCATTTGAATAATATATTACAAATTTTTATATTTGTAACGATGCGAAATTCAACATTTTGAAAATACGTATAAAGTTTTAGATAATGTTCATGGTATTAATTGAAAGTTTTAAAACCAAATTCTGTCTTATAAAAAAATACGTGCTATCTATTGGACAATTCTACAAGATATTTTTGCTACAATATAGAAATAACATCAAAATTCAACACAAACGTAAACAAACTCATATAAATATTTATAATTACAAATGTATCTAAACATTGTAAAACCAACATGAATGTTACGTCTTCATGTACAGTAACAATAATCAAGAACAGATAAATTTGCAGCATAGACCAGACATGCACGTTTCAGGTAGTTAACCCTCGTCAGTGATCATCAATCCAAACAATGAAATCTGTGCCACAGGCTGTGAATGTTATGTCCAAATAAATACAGAAAGACATAGTAAGATTAGTGGGATATGATGCTACATAACCCATTTTTGTTTTTAGAAATTTCGATAAAAGTTCGATAACAGAAAGTTTTGAATACGTTTGAAGAAACGATCAACCGAAGATCGGTCTTGGCTACATGTGCCCTCGGGGACTCCTGGTCCACCAGCAGTGATACTCACCAAGTGGTACACATTATACGTCTTACATTAATGTTATGAGACTGCAGTATTTAAAAAAAGCCTAACTAACAGCAGAATTTTATCATTGGAATGTTCTATATTTTGATATATATAGGATCTCAAATGAATTTTCATTTCATACGATGTATTATGAAACGAGTTGTGTGTTTTATATCCACGAGCCGTGGCGATGGGATATAAAACGCACAACGAGTTTCATAATACATTGTTATGTCTCCCCCCCAACGGGGAGGAGACATATTGGTTTTGCCTTCGTCGTCCGTCCGTCTGTCCGTCTGTCACACATCGTGTCCGGGCTATATCTCCTGAACCGTTTGCCCGATCACTTTCATATTTTAGTATGTTGTTGCTTATGACCCGAAGGATTTCACATCACCGTGACCCAAGGTCATGTGACCAAGGTCAAGGTCACTTAGTGCATTTTTAATGAAATTATGCATACATTCCTGTCCGGGCTATATCTCTTGAACCGTTTGCCGGATCACTTTTATATTTTAATATGTTGTTGCTTATGACCCGAAGGTTTCACATCACCGTGATCCAAGGTCACGTGACCAAGGTCAAGGTCACTTAGTGCATTTTTAATGAAATTGTGCATACATTCCTGTCCGGGCTATATCTCTTGAACCGTTTGCCGGATAACTTTCATATTTTATTATGTTGTTGCTTATGACCCGTAGGTTTCACATCACTTTGACCCAAGGTCATATGACCAAGGTCAAGGTCACTTAGAGCATTTTTAATGAAATTATGCATACATTCCTATCCAGGCTATATCTCTTGAACCGTTTGCCGGATAACTTTCATATTTTAGTATGTTGTTGCTTATGACCTGTAGGTTTCACATCACCTTGACCCAAGGTCATGTGACCAAGGTCAAGGTCACTTAGTGCATTTTTAATGAAATTGTGCATACATTCCTGTCTGGGCTATATCTCTTGAACCGTCTGCCGGATCACTTTCATATTTTAGTATGTTGTTGCTTATGACCGGTAGGTTTCATATCACCTTGACCCAAGGTCATGTGACCAAGGTCAAGGTCACTTAGTGCATTTTTAATGAAATTGTGCATACATTCCTGTCCGGGCTATATCTCTTGAACCGTTTGCCGGATAACTTTCATATTTTAGTATGTTGTTGCTTATGACCCGTAGGTTTCACATCACCTTGACCCAAGGTCATGTGACCAAGGTCAAGGTCACTCAGTGCATTTTTAATGAAATTATGCATACATTCCTGTCTGGGCTATATCTCTTGAACCGTCTGCTGGATCACTTTCATGTTTTAGTATGTTGTTGCTTATGACCGGTAGGTTTCATATCACCTTGACCCAAGGTCATGTGACCAAAGTCAAGGTCACTTAGTGCATTTTTAATGAAATTGTGCATACATTCCTGTCCGGGCTATATCTCTTGAACCGTTTGCCGGATAACTTTCATATTTTAGTATGTTGTTGCTTATGACCCGTAGGTTTCACATCACCTTGACCCAAGGTCATGTGACCAAGGTCAAGGTCACTCAGTGCAGTTTTAATGAAATTATGCATACATTCCTGTCCGGGCTATATCTCTTGAACCGTTTGCCGGATCACTTTCATATTTTAGTATGTTGTTGCTTATGACCCGTAGGTTTCTTTCACATCACCTTGACCCAAGGTCATGTGACCAAGGTCAAGGTCACTTAGTGCATTTTTGATGAAACTGTACATACATTCCAGTCCGTGCTATATCCCTTGAACTGTTTGCCGGATAACTTTCATATTTTAGTATGTTGTTGCTTATCACGTAAAGGTTTCACATCACCATGCCCCAAGGTCATGTGACCAAGGTCAAGGTCAATTAGTATATTTTAAATGAAATTGTATTTGTTACATGTATTATGTCCAGTTTTAATCTTTTGAACCATGATCGGATCACGTCATATTTTAGTATGATGGTGCTGATGACCCAAAGGTTTCACACCTCCTTGATCAAAGGTCATATGACTAATGTCAAGTATTACATTTTTTAATGAAATTGTAAATGCTATTGAGTCTGGGCTATATCTGTGGAATCGTATACTGGATCATTCTTATACTATAGTATGCTGTTGCTCAGGATTGGAGGGTTTCTTATCATCTTGACCCAAGGTCATGTGCCCAAGGTCAAGATCATTTAGTTCTTTCTAATGAAATTGTACGTACTAATATTGTCTGGGCTATATCTCCTGAACCCTTCTTACAATTGTTTTCATATTTTAGTATGTTGTTTCTAAGGACTAAATGATTCTTATCACATTGTCCCAAGGTCACATGGTTAAGGTAGCTTCTTACTTTGGTAATGAAATTGTACATGCTAAGCATGTCCAGGCTGAAATTGTCTATGCTAATAATGTTTAGGCTTTATATTTTGAATCGTGTATCCAATCACTAATTCAGTTTTTTGTTGCTCATGATCCATACAATGTTAAACGTCTTCAAATTCAATAGCATCATTTAAAAGCAGATAAGTTTGCAGCATGGACCAGACATGCATGTTTCGGGTACTTAACCCTCGTCAGTGAGTGTAGGTTTCAGATCACCTATATCCAAGGTCATGTGACCAAAGTCAATTTCTTTAAATATGCTTATAATGAAATTGTATATGCCAATCATGTTTGGGCTTTACCTCAAACAATGTAATGAATCACTTTCATGTTTTAGTATGATGTTGCCCATGACTCAAAGGACATCATTTTGCATTTTGGCCTAAGGTCAAAGTAACTTAGAGGGAGGGGGGAGACATCTGTTTTTTTATGAAAAACATTTTGTTTAATTTGTTTTCTTCTTGTGTTCTTTATTTGTTTTCTTCCTGTGTTTTTTGTTTGTTTTCTTTCTAAGTTCTTTGTTTGTTTTCTTCCTGTGTTGTTTGCTTGTTTCTGTTAACTTATTGGATTTTGTTGGCACAGTTCTTTATCCATTTGAAGAAAAAGGAAAATGTAAGGAAAATCTAAATACCTTTATATTATTATTCTAAGATTTAAACTTTTCAAAAGAAGAACCTCAAAACTTGTGGGATAACTTTTTGGTAGTTTATGAATATATCCATTACACACGAAATCTGCATGAATAACATGTAAAGAAAGAAATGGATAAATCTTTCCTGTATGCCCTCGATAATGAAATTATATACATTCTCATTAAAGCCGTTGTAACAACCTGTCATACATGCAAGTCTACGTACACAATCGTAGGCAAACTTTGGTTATCCGTACGATGGCTCTGCGTTATCAGTGTGTGGTCCGTACGGCATCCATCCGTATCTGAGAACACAGGTCGTAGTGCTCAGTTTTAGTGCGTCCTGTCTGCGTGCAATCTATATATATGGTTTCATTAAGAAGGAAGACATCACGTCGTAAAAGAAGGGAGGAGATCTCCAATAAGACCTTGTTGCAGCATCAAAAGCAAAACACCAAAACACCCGATGCAAAAACACAAAAGACGAGTACAGCACGAGACGGGAAAGAGACACACGACATGTAAACATCAAACACAAAAGACTACACATAAACCGACGAGACCAATAGACAACCGGTGCTGACTTTGGACGGCCATTTGTCACGCAAGTAGCAAATGGTGTGGTTATCCTGGATTACGTGCGCACAACAATTACCCAGAGGTCTCGAAGAACGTACAATTGTGGTGTAAAACAACCTCCTCACTGTAAGATGACCTCACACAAACAAGACCGCGAAACGTAGAGGCCCCAGAAACACAGATGAATATGTAAATGGATATAAAAAGAGGGCATGCGTAATACAGTCAGTGCTCTGCTGGCTGTAGCGAGCTCATGTATGTAATAAGTATGTTGTAAGCACGTACAACGTACTTGTCACGTAAGAGAGTGTCAGGACCCTGTATGTTTTAAAAAAGCACTTGTAAATAAAACACCATTACGATTAAGAGTAAGACGTACGGGGATCGAATTTTGTAAGTAAGTTACACGCACGTTGTCAGTATACGTACAACGTACTTATCACGTGCGCAACACTTATTAAAACAAGCCACCCATATAACTGTGCCTACGACATGCGTTGACGCACTCCTTCCGTACTCTTGCTACTTGCTTCCCTACGTCTTCAGAAAACGTTACGCGATGGAAAACACGGACGGCCAAACACACGAACAGCGGGTTGTGACCAGGGCTTTAGGTATAAAGAATTCGCATGAAATAATGATATACACAATATCTCCAAATACAACTTATACGACTACACGTGTGGTTTCCTTACCTATCGAATAATAATCATAAAAGACAAAAGACATATCCATTTTTCCACCTGGACGCTTATAAAGCCTTATTTGTTCGATTTGGAAATCTACAATATCTGCTCTTTCTTTCATCAGGTTACATCCAATCATTTCGCCTCTCCCTATGCTCACAGTGGTGTTCCCGGACTCTTGTCTGGTAAAGGTTATCCAATAGCTGTACCATAATTCCTGGTCGAATACGTCACCAAACCAGAATATTGGGGGTGATCCTCCTAAAACTGCAGATTATGAAATATATATATAGAAAAATATCTTTTAGTGGTTAGCAAAATTTTTGCAACCTGCTTAAAATGATATCAATGCAAATTCTGGAAAATTGAAAATAGAAGACAAATGATAGAAAGAGATGAAAACTAGTAAGTCATTATTATAAACTTTCACGCAAAATTCAAGTTTTCATCAGCACTTTTGTGACGATTCTTAATAAAAGTTGTCGGAATCACAGGCTGATGGTATATCATTTGGTCGAACTCTACATTAATGGTACTTGGTACAAACGTGAAACCTGCGAGATTCATCTTGAATTCAAATATTTTGATTGAGGATCACTGACGAGGGTTCAGTACCCGAAACGTGCATGTCTGGTCCATGCAGCAAATTTATCTGTTCTTAAATGATGATATGAATTTGAGACTGAATAATGGTTAGATACTTCTTTGATGTTTATTTGAAGACGTGTAATATCAAAAGTGCAAATTACAAATCGTATTTAGAAATTCCCAAGCAATATGTCTACAGATGCTGTACTAGTAATCGTCTAATTTATAAGGAGTTTTGCTGATAAAATTTCTAATTTTAAACAGAAAATTTGAGTCAAACACATCTTTCAGATAAGCTCCAGTCACGGATACGTTTGTGATCGACTAACACCGTCACTGAGGAAGTTCTACGGTCGATATAGGGAACTCATCATACACTATGATGTCCCATTGTCCAGAATGATGGATGATATTTTGTTTTAGACCATTTGAACCATCCAAACACAGAATATACTTGTATCTTCCGAAATAGAAGTAACCAGGTATGATATTTCTGCCGAATCAAAGCGACGGTTGTTGCATGCAAGCAGGAGATGCTGACTCTCCCTGGGCACCCGGTCTCACTCACATATTGGGATTTCGCTTCTTTCCATATGGTGGAGATTTTTGTTTGTTTACTTTGGTTCCTGTTTTATTCAGATTTTGTAGGTCTTCGGTTTAGGATTTTTGAATTATCGAGTTTGTACTGTGTATTGCGATATGATCATTGTCTATATTTGTTATGACATGGTTAATCTTATCACATAGGATGATAAACGATTTTCTCTGAAAATGAAATAATTTTGTGTATATAGTGTCTTCAAATGTTTGTGAGACTGTAAGATATTTTACCACTTACCAACGATTTGGTTTTTATGAGTTTCTATTCTGTATTTTCGAAAACCAGAGTAACCTCCCGTTTCAGACGCCATCAAATTCTATGGAAACAGTCCCCAAACTCTGGGAAATGAATGTATTTACAATATCGACGTTACCATACCATTTTCGTGACGTCATAATTGTTTTATGTCAGATACCGTCTCAAATGGGAAATAACTCTGCAATCCACAAAGACTCAATACATTGATATATTTTGATCCAGTTTTTATCTTGAAACCAAATGACACGCCGCCCAATATCTATCATCGGGATAAAAGGTAACTTGTTATAAAAATTTCTTGAATTTTCTAAAACGTAGGTCCTGTAGCATCATATCCAACCCATCCTGCTACGTCTTTCGGCACATTTTTGGAAATAATATTTTTCCTTTTCTGACTAGCAACATCCCTTCATCGCCTGCTTATGGCGTGTTCATATCTCAGTTGATACGCTATGCCAGAGCAAGTACCAAATATACGGATTTTGTTCTGAGAGCGAAGCGAGATTTGTTTCTGACCGACTAACATCGTCACTGAGGAAGTTCTACGATCGATATGGGGAACTCGTCATACACTATGATGTCCCACTCTCCAGAATGGTGGATGATATTCTGTCATAGACCATTTGAACCATCAAACCAAAGATTGTACTCTATGTATTCCGAAATTGAAGTAACCGGATGTGACAGTTCTACCGAATTGAAGCGGCGGGTGTTGTATGCAAGCAGGAGATGTTTTCTTTTCCTGGGCACCTGATCTCACTCCCATATTTGGAGTTCGCTTCTTTTCATGTGGTGGAGGTTTTTGTTTGTGTGCTTGTGTTCCTGTTATATCCTGATTTTGCATGCCTTCGGTTTCTGATTTTCTGAAATATCGATTTTGTGCTGTATACAGGGATGTGGTCATTGTCCATATTTGTCATTTCACACTTTTTGGTCATATTTCATTGTTTAGATTGAGGATCACTGACGAGGGTGAAGTACCCGAAATGTGCATGTCTGGTCCATGCTGCAAATTTATCTGTTCTTATATGCTGCTATTGAATTTGAAGACGTTTAACATTTGTACCACTTGATGAGTGTCACTGCTGGTGGACAAGGATTCCGCGAGGGCACATGTAGCCAAGTTCGATAAATTTCGGTTATCAAAATTTCATGAAATTTCTAAATCGTGTTTCCTGTAGCATCATATCCAACCCATCCTGCTACATCTTTCGATACATTTTTGGAAATAGTAACTTTCACACTTTTTGGTCATATTACATTGTTTAGATTGAGGATCACTGTCGAGGATGAAGTACCCGAAACGTGCATGTCTGGCTTGCTGCAAACCAGTCTGTTATCAGTCTGTTCTTAAACGATGTTATTGAATTTGAAGACGTTTCACTGGTTTCAAACAGTAACTTGTCCTTGACCAGTACTTCAGCTGCCAGAAACATATTTTATTTACAAAACATATGGATGTTCGGATAGTTTATAAATTTCACATGAATTACATCTGAATATCAAAAGTAATATGTAAATATGATTTTCGGACAACTTACCGCTGAGCGAAACATATTCCAAGGAAGATTGATCTCTCAATCCTAATCGGAAGTTTCTTTCTCCCATACTTCCGTTATGCAGAATAAAGTCAATTACATCGTCTCCGATAGCGGATACTGGTTCTGATCCTTTGATTTTAAACACCAGAGGAGAATGGACGAAATCTACACCACAAATGTTATCCATTGATACACCCTTGTTGTTTGACATTGTAAATAAGCATAGTGGTCCTATAAAAAGATGCAGATATCTTCATTTGTTTATGATATGTGTAGTCTCTTATGTTTAATGTATTGATGTCGACTTTGGTATTTGGAGTTACACAACGGCTGAAATCATTTAAGGAAGTTCTTCGGTTGCTACGGGGGTATAATAAGAGCATTTCAGATCCCTCTTTCTAGAATGATCAATGACAGTCTGGATTGCAATTGAATGACTGTCATCATCACCAAACAAAACATACTTACCTGATATGTATATCAATATGTACATCGAGACAATCACCGAATTTGACAAGTTTCCATGGAGCTGCTGCAATAGGTGTTGCTGACTCTCCCCGGGCACGTGGTCTCAATTTGGAATTTTATTCATTCCGAGCTTCGCAACCGTTCCAATGGAAATTCCAATGATTTTGCATTGCCTTCTCGACTTTGAGACTGAATAACTGATAGGTACTTCTTTGATGTTTATTGTCACTTTTGCGTCTCTTGCTGAAACGACATTTATTGACTTAAACATCGAAATTTCATACAAGTGTGTATGACAAAAGAGATGATGTTGGATTAAACATAGTAAATTTTTCTTGGCTTGATGGAGATTTTCCTAGATTACTGTCAAACGGTATCTACAATTTACAGCTCATCCGGTGTGCTAGAGCATGTACCGATGTTTTGGATTTCATAGTAGAAAATTACGAAGGAACATTTAGGTCAAGGTTTTCCCTTTCATACGCTAGTAAAGACTTTTTGGAAATTTTACAAATTGTTTGTCAACTTCTTTTGAAATTCGGACCCAAACAAGCAACAGAGTATATTATTTTATTATATTTTGGAAATTTTGTGAGTGTCACTGCTGGTGGACCAAGAGTCCCCGAAGGCACATGTGCCAAGTTCGATCAACTTCGGTTGATCGTCTGTTCCTTCAACGCATTTGAATTGTTCTGTTACAAAATTTCTTGAAATTTCTAAAACGTGGGTCCTGTAGCATCATCTCCCGTCTATTCTGCTACGTCTTTTGGTACATTTTGGACATAATAATTTTCACACATGTTGGCCATATTACATTGTTTAGACTGAGGATCACTGACGTGGGTTTAGTACCCGAAACGTGCATATCTCGTTCATGCTGTTAATCCATCTGGTCTTAAATGATGCTATTGAATTCGAAAACGTTTAACATTTGGGTATATTGCACAAATTGGATTTTATGGTGACATAATTTACAAAATAAGAAGGATAAAAAGTAGACAGAATTGCCATCGAAATTGTGTAAGACGCCTTTTATACCTTGGATATAATCCTTTCGTCGCCAGAAGGATACTTTAATTAAGGAATGTTTCTTAAATTCTTTTTGGTTAAGGGAAATAACCTCAAAAAGCCGATGCACAAACGGTACAATTCGCGTAGCGAATTATATCACGTTTGTGCATCGGCTTTTTGAGGTTATTTCCCATAAACAAAAAGAATTTTAGAAACATGCCTTATAATTTGATTTTAAGTTATATGATGCATTACGTGCATCTTATTAGATCTTGGAAAATCGTGAAAATGCTCATTGCAAAGTTCCTGCGTAGGGATTATCTCCCTCGTTGCTAATAACAACAGCCGACAGTACAAGAATTGATACTGGTATTTGAACGGCGTTTGTTTTCATACATTTCAGCTCGAGCGATTTGATATATTTTAAACGATGAGAATAGAATGACTCTGGATCGGATGGCAAAGCATCTGACAATTAGGTACATGTTTGATAGTGGTAGATTTTGATAAAAATGCAATCTTTCATCAGCGTGACCTATCATCGCACCGACGCGATATGTTTACCTACAAATCTCGTGGTAAGTACTACATTTAATCGTTTACCTGTTGCTACAATCGATTATGTTTGTATATCTAAAGATGAAAATAGTATAAATGACGTTTATCTTGTATATAGCCTTCGTTCTCGAGGTAAAATTCAGTGTATCAAGTTTACGGGATCCGCCATTTTGCTTAATTTGGGATGTAGTTCCAGAAAATTATTTTTCATGTTATGGAAAATAACCTCAATTTTTAAGCCAATGAAAATTCTTGTTACATGCAAAATTAAATTAGTTGGTACTGGACCAATCTACAGCCTTATACCAGCGCATTCTTAAGAATTGCACTCTGATTGACTGACTGTGACGACAGGACTCGATGACGGGCCCTGTCCAAAACTCTTTAAAAATAGACAGGGCACGGACCACTTGTTCTCTCTGAATCTCAGTCGGACTCATCGGGAGATAACATGCATGAGCCGGCATAGCACGGACTGTATTTCTAACGTCTTCTGTTTTTATATCAATTTACATATCCATATGTGTGTTTCTTGGGGCCCCTGCGTCATGCTATCTGTTTGTATGGTCATCTTACAGTGATGAAGTTATTTTACAACACTATCGTGCGTTCTTCGATACCTTATGTGGGTCATTATCAAAAATTGCAGCCAAATCTGAAGCATGAAAAATCAGAAAAATATCGTCTGATTTTCAAATAATTTTTCGATGACAATAAAAACAAGTAACCACAAATTCAAATCAATATAATTTGCAAACAAATAAGCATGAAAAATAGAGTTTTAAGAATCGTAAAGTATGTCAACTAGGAAAAACTTGTCAGTAGTGTAACGTATGCTTTAATACCATTATTTCGACTTCTGATGCAAACAGCACAAAAGGAACTTTGTAGTCAAGTGAACGGCTTATAAATCTATCTATTTCTTTTATTCCTGCTCGTTTTTCATGATCAGTTTAAATTTCTATGCTCATACAAACTCAAAATATAGACAAATGCATGAAGCTACAAGATATTTAATGAGTTTAAATAGGAACCGATATATTCCTTAGAATTGGTGTTCCTCATTTTGTATAAAATGAATTAGATTCTTTTCTCAACAATGAAAATAAATCAGATATCAGAATTTTTACGGAAGTTATTCAAAATATAACCCTCGTTACACCAGCGATTCTGACGATTACACCAATGACAATTTTGTTACTCAACTGACATCGAAATTTATCTCATGTTTTTCATGCTTTTAAATACAAAAGGGACATATAACACTTGTTCATAAAGTACAAAATGTCCATTTTTAAGATTATTTGCAGTAAAATGGATGAAAGTGATCTGTATTAAGCTATATTTTCTATTTTCTGTAAGCAGTGTAACACCAATTACAAGAAATATAACACCACTGACAAAGTCATATTAAAGATGAAATATATTCGAGGTACAGAAAGAAAATGACAAAATAAAAGTGTTGGTATGAGAAAAAAGAAACAATTCAATTGTTGTATTTTTTAAATCCTTAGTAATGTCTACATGAGACTATAAATTTTCAAATACTAAAATTTGTGACACCAATGATTCAAGATGTAACACCATTGACTTATGTATAGGTGTTCTTATTACCAAAATTGTTCTCCTGATATTTTGAATTGTAAAGTTAAAATGTAACAATTCCAATTAGGAAACAGTTTTAATTCATAAGCCTCCTACTGACAAACCCGAGAGGGACTATTATCTTACTCTCTGTATGTCAGTCTGTATGTCCGTCTGTCCATCATTTTAGCAAAGTTTTCAATACTTTTTTTCTGAAATGGACTAAGATAGTGAGCAAAAATATAAAACAATGTACCTGATTTCGTTTTTGGTAGGTACACTTGAAGTTTTAGTAGGGTCACAAGTGTCGGCCACCACTTTTGGAAAAGTAATTACCCCAATACAAAGTTTTATTGCTGCAATATAGAATATAATGTTTGTTTATTTGTTTTGGGGTTTTTTTTTTTGCATTTTCATGTCAGTTATTTACTTGGTTTGAGAAAATAGAATTATCTTCAAAATAACCGAAACAAAATCTGTCAGAAATTATTTGAATTGATCAACACTGACAAGTATTTGATATTCTGGATGTGCACGTCTTTTGCACTAAATTTGAATACTGAGGTCATAGAAGTTACTATCTGGTCTTTTATTTTTTCTTCTGTAAACGAGTAAGAAAGAGCCAAAGAGTAAAAATGGCTAAGACAATAATGGTTATAAACTTCAGACTCCGATGAGTGAAAATACCGGTAAGGTATTTTTGTTGTGTAGATTATTTATAACCGTTCTGTTCGGTGCTCTCATACCTATTCTGTCATATAACTTTCGTTGAATTTAAATTACTAAGGTATACTTGTAAACCACACGTAACAACATTCTTTATTCGTATAAGAGTACCACTTCACGTGTATAACACCGGTGCCACCCTATTAACTGGAACATGCTTTTGGTGTCCACCACGGTCATCTACATGAATGTTTGATATGTGTTATATTGCCACCCAAGTAAACATGAAATCTCTTTATTTTATTGATGTTTAGGTTCATGATTTATTTGTCTTTCTTTTTCTTCTATTTTCATAATTTTTGTGTGTGTTTGTTCCTTGTGTGCCGTCAAATTGAAGTGTTGACGTGTTTATTTTTTGTGGATGTTACAAGGGGTCTTTGTGAAGATCACCTTTTCCCTAAATATCTATTCTTTACGCGATTTCATTCCATTCATCTCACAATTATTTCTGGTTCTCGAATGATGTGATAGTCATTGGTGTAACAGGATTCAAAACATAATGCTGTTTAGAAGTTAAATTCTCGGAAACTTTGATGTTGATACTTTGATGAACACATTACATACTATTGATCGTATTTCACTTAAAAATTATAATTTTCATTTATGACATAGGAGACAAAATCCAGAAAAAATGGCAATATGTCAATGGTGTTAGTCGGTCTGTCAGTGGTGTAACACAACTAGCATTATCATGAAATTGGCTCTCTTTAATTAGACATAACCTACATACGTTTAATGCTAAACACAACATTATGACATTTATATCCTTTGAATACTTCATTTCCAAAACACAATGAAGATGCAATCACATTTAGACTGTATTTGTCACTGGTGTAACGAAAATTGTAAATGGTGTAACTATAACACCACTGACCGTTTCACCAATGATGTATTCATCATTAATTTACAATAACTTCTATAAAGTGTTGTCCATGGACTTTGTAATACTTTCCATAAACATTATGTTGTATCAACGTTTGCAAGGAAAATGTACACCATGCTAAGTATTATACAATTGATAAAAATAAACGTAACACTAATGACGTGAAAAAAATGTACGGTTCAGTTAACCCTTAATGGAACCGTATAATCTTTGTTTCAAATTATCCTGAAAAGAGTGGACTTGAGAAAATAAATGACAAGATATTAAGTAGATAAGGAGTAGGTCTTTGAATACTTTAAAAAAGCAGAAAGTGACAATATATGACTAAAAAGGCGTTTGTTACACCATTGACAACTCTTTTTTCTTGGTGCATAGTACAGGTTATTTCGAGGAAATTTAAGATGAGGCAACTACTATTTATAATATTTCTTACGTATTTGTTCAATCTTTTTCATGTTTATTATTATAGACTCATAATATCACAATTGCAATTAACTATTTTGACAATACTTTATTGCAAAGAAGTCATTCAGAAAATTCTGAAGCCAGTTGACAGCAAAATGTGCCATAAAATGGACCTTCTATAGGACGGAATGAAATGATTTCCTCATTATTGAACAAAGAAAGTGTGCTCATGTGATAGATTCCATTGTGAACAATATCATAGGATAAAATTTTGGTCATATAACTTATATAGAAGTGTGGCAATTGTCTACTGACAGAAAAGGCTGCAATTTTTGATATTGACTCATGTAATCGAAAAAGTGGAAGGTTGTGCGCACGTAATACGGATAACCACAGGTCTACGTCATCTTTTCAAGGAGAGTTCTGTTATATATTTTATCAAGAGTTTATAAGACTTTTATTTGTGATTTTAGGAATATGATTTCCGGGTTTTGTGTTTGAAATCAGTCACGGATTGCAACTTTTTGTTCTTGTGTATAAAGATATGCATCTTCTGTGTACATGTAATTATGTATTACTTGATGCTTAAAGTTAAAAAGAATAATGCAGTTATTCCTCACATCAATAGTTTTGAGAAATGGTATTTTTTTTAAAGACCGGCCTGTCCGCATACATAGTTTTCAATACAGATGCTTCTATCAGGAAAATGAAAGGAACATGATACATCGAATGATACATCAGACAGGAAAATGATACATCGAAAAAACATTTTTAATCACAGGGATTTATCGCGCTTCCCGGTTGCTTGATGTACTATACTTCTTTAGTACATCAAACAACCGGGAAGCGCGATAAATCCCTGTGTCTTCGATGTGGTAATTTTTAAAAGGATAAAAACGTAAAATAAGCAATGCTTCAATTTAATCAGCATCAACGAAATCATATTTTCGACTTATTAATCTTTATTTCAGTAAAATTAGAAGCTTTCTAAACATGCAAGCAGGGGATGCTCACTCTTTCTGGACACCTGATCTCATTCCTTCGCAGGGAGTTCACTTCTCTTCATATGGTAGATTTTTATTTATTTCTGTTCCTTTGCCTTAATTCTGGTTTATCCTGGTTTTGTATGCCCTTGTTATATGATTTTTCAATTAATGATTTTGTACTTCTTGATAGGGATATTGTTTTTTTTTTCCATATTTGTCATTGTATGTATAAAATGAGTGAAAAGAGAAGAAAAAGTTACGTAAACATATTTAAAATACACTTACTGTTCTCTTTCCTCTGCATTGTGACAACATTACTCTGTACGGCATCTGTACAGTCCGTCGCTGGTGAAGCATAAAGTTTGCAATCTTTATCCATCTTTTCATGAGACACAGAGATACAATAATGACGCTGTGAACATTTCATCGTACAGTGGGACAAACTTTCTGAATAGAAATTCTCAAAATAAGAATTACCGCAGCTTTTACAAACCATTACGAATAGATCACTGGAGATCAGCTTCACGGCCATACACAGTACAGCAATAAGAAGGAGCATGGTCACTGATACGTTGATCATCATGCACGGACAATGTTGATTTGAGAAGTATTCCTTAGTTTGATAGCGTCTCGAAAATTTTATAATAAATGAATCATGAGGACGCACGAGAATTCCATAAAAATTTGGAAAGACGAAGAAACCTCCATGTTTTATTGCAGCTTTATTCTTTGCATTTACAGTTGAATGAACATCAATGATCATTAACCTTTCTTACTCCAAAACAAAACTATGAAATCAAATTATGTGATAAACAAATGCCCAACACTCTATTACGAAACTTATTTGAATGACATAAACACTTTATGAATATTTTATTTATCCACTGTGTACTTTTGAAAATAACATAACTTTCAGAGTATAGAGTATAAAGTTACCCGGAAAATCCCTTTAAGTGACTGATTAATAATTTCCCCATTATTTCTCTGATTACTGACTTAATATAAAGTAGGGATAAGTAGATAAAACCTTCAAATTGGTGTGAATAAGTGCACATCGTTGTCTTTATTCATCTGCAACTTAGAAATAATATGTGAATTCTCATCAAATCCGCACTTTGATCTTCATGAAAATGACTTGATGAAAAGTAAAAGTTATAATATGATTCTGGTTCATTAAAATTTTATGCTCATTTATATGAATTTCTATTGAATTGTTACCACTAGATTGTATCATTGCTGGTGGAATATACAAATTATCTACTTTAGAAATTTTTGGTATATAGTTTGGAAGGTCCATGTGCGCAGTTTACTAGGATTCTGATGTCAAAAATATTTTTATCAAATTTTTGGACTAAAAGTAAAGCTTTATTTTGACTATGCACAACAGTGATGTTGAATGTTCACTAATTAGTTAAGCGAACACTTGGTTAAAGAAAGATACATGATAAATTGACGATAAACTGTACATGTATATACAAAGTACACTAAACAATACGTTAATGATCAGTGTCTCCGTGCAGTACCATTTGTCAACCAAGTTGCATGTTGATGCCCTTGATGTCAAATTGTTATTCTATTTTACTTTTATTTACATTAAAATGTATATTAACATGTACCAAAGTGTGCACATGCTCCTTTATTGGACTAATTTAACAAAAACCGCATTCAGAACTTTCACAGATGATCTCACGTTTTGCACGCATTAACACGCTGGTAATTCCAATAAAGCGAGAGTGACTTACACACTAGAATTAACTTGAGCATCGAGACGGTGGAAAGATGAGTAAATGTTTATTTGTACATATTAAACACGCATGTATCGGTACATAATTGAATTCATTTATTAAATATCAAAATATAAATACTACGTCTAAGTTAAGAAGCAGGGCGTTAAGGTTTCGAACAGTAAATGCAATTTTAAGATTTCAAACACGATCATGTATGTTATGAAGCGATTTAGACTTGAAATGGATCATAGAAAGCGTTTTGATAAGTTAGAAGCTGAAAATAAATATCTTTGTTGAAAAAGAGGCTTATCGCTCAGCGAAATATTATCTGTATGAGCTATGCTAAATGGATATCATCATTAGCATTTTAAAAGCATTCGGTAATTGAGAGATGAAATCATTAGGGACTCATGAATATAAAGTAATTTAAACAAAAATGTACATGTTTGTCCATCAATTGATGCAATTTCACTTTAATGTGTTGATTTTTTAAATATAAGTTTTCAGCTGAGTCGAAACCTCCGCGCTTGATGTGGTATGAGACGGGCGGGCAGGCATCAAGATTTGTTTTCGGACAATGATTCAAATATGAAAAGTACTAGTGCAATGGAACTTCATACACCTACTCACCGTGGGTCAAGGATGACCCCTACTGAATTAGGGGTCACAAAGTCAATTGTACCTCGTGTGAAATTCACGTGAAATCTATGTAAAATTTACATAAAAGTTCATATGAAATTTTACGACATGATACACCCTTTATGCGGTTTCATAAAGCCATGTCATAAATATATGATATGATAACACGTTACATATTGCTCTACTATAATGCGATTAGTCAAGTTTGGAACCTAATCACATTAACCTTGACGAATATGACCTTTCAAATATCGGTCAACTGTTGAACTCAGACCCGGGGTCAATATCAATGATTGAAATTGTTGTTGTTGAATTAATTCTTGCATTAAAATACTATTCAAAATTGAAATACTTTTCTCTTTCGCACAGAAAATCTATACGATGGGACACTACTTCTCATGGCGTAGCAGCCGACTTCTAGATCGCGGCGTGGTTCGCATCTTTAGTTCTCGGAAACGTTGATTTCACGTTAGAAATACATATTTTTAGGCAATATCATATGTGATAAAAAGAATCTCATATGAATTTTCATTTCAAGTCTCATGGATATAAAACACACAACTTGTTTTATAATACATTGTATGAAATGAAAATTCATTTGAGATCCTATATATATGAAATGAGCACAAAATAAAATTTAAATAATTTTTTTAAAATGAAATCTCTGTAAAGTTTCTTAAATGAATTAAAAGTCAGTTGAATTTCGCGTGAATGTCACAAAGAAAAAATCATGTGAAATCCATGTGAAGTATTTTCATATGAAATTCATGTGAAATATTTTTCAATCAATCTTAGGTCAATTTTATATGTTTTAACATGAACTTTCATGTGGAATTTACATGATGCTCATTTCATATTAATTTCATGTGAGGAACAATTGAGGAACAATTGACTGTGTACATTTGATGGTTTTGGAATGAAAAAGTCAAAAGTCAAGGTCAACGCCAACGTAGAATTTTTATTTTAACCTACTTTTAAAAATTCACCCAAGAAAAGCTTCCTATACTTAAAATCTTTTTATCTATACGCGCCTATGTAATGGTTTGTACATTCTATCTATTGCTGTCCGAAATTCTATTTTGCAGTAATAACATCTATAAACCAACGGCATGCTAGGAAAATTCAGAGAAAAGAAAGGCTAACACGAAGAAATATATAAAGTTATATTCCTATGGAAGTTTAACGATATCCGCCATCACGTCAAAACATTTCTTCAGCACCTTACTCTGGACAAAAGTACTTAAAATTCAAATGACAATTTATAAATTTCAATTGTCTTAACCGTTCTAGCACAACATTATATGTATAAAAAGAGATAGTCATGACTGGTGCTTTCAGTTTTTTAAATTGATAAATTTATTGAAAAAGAAGTTTTGCTACCCACTCTACGGTTAAATCCTGGATCCGTACCTGCTTTCACTTCATAAGAAGTCATGATTTAGGAAATTTATGATACTCTTTCCATCATTTTGTGAAAATTCAAACTCATTGTAGATTCATTATAAATCTGCTTCTCCGTTATCCTTATTTCATATTTTAGAATGAGAAAATGAGATTTATTTCAATGATCAATAACAAAAAGCTGTAAAAATAGGGCGTATTTCTGAAACAGAACGTCCCATGTTTTGTATCTAGGCTAAGTCAAAGAAAGAACCGAGTCAAACCAAAATTCCAATGTCCCGACCACCTGTCCTCTTTGAACGTCGTTCGAACTTCTGGTAGAGATTGCATGCATGAGCTCACTGAAGCCGGCAGGACATGGACTGTTTGCGTACGACCAATGTTTCTATTTTTTTTTAAATATCTATAGATTCGAGGATTCATCATGGTGCACTGAATCGTAATTCTTAGCTCCTACTCGAATCAAGAGTCGCAAAAGTCAGAAAATGATTCGAGTCGAAAAGTCTAATAATGCTTAATTCTTATAGACCTTGGATGCGTTCCATTTGAAAAATCGACCCGGTTGTTCCGAATGTTTCTGGTAATGGAACGATCCGTTCCAGCTGATCGAATCGTCTGACAAGTCTAGGACCGACGTTCCAGGTTGTTTCAACATGGCGGACAATAAAACTATCTCATTACAACGCTGGACATTTTTTTATGTTATTTTAAATTTCAGTATGGATATCACTAGCAATGATAAATATTTGATAAAAGAAGTGAAAATAGACCTATTTCATCTTTGATTACAACTTTATTTTGGGCTTAGATGAATATAGAGATTTTCCTCTTTCCACGGTTGCTATGGCGAAGTCATTCAGGAACCATTTTCGTTCCATTATCAGAATGGGATCGTTGTGAAACGATCCGGCAAATGGAACACAGCCCATTTTCACATTACTTTTTACTGTGACGTCACATCAGATCTATGACGTCATAATAAAAAATAATGTCGAAAGTTGTGATGTCGGGTCTTGAAATATCTAAAATGCAAATCTAACGGTAATATGAAAATGTTCTATTTATCATTAAAGATTCACTCACTGCAGGATTTCAAATGAGAATTATTTGAGGTGGTCATTTCCAATATAAGTTGAATATATCGGGTGCTTACGTTAATTTCACTTTGTACTTGATCAATCTACAGTCTTGTTCCAGCACATTCTTAAAACTTGAACTCTGACCGACTGTAATGACGGGACTCCTTGAATGGCCCTATCCAAACTTGTTTAGAGACCACCTGTCCTCTCTGAATGTCAGTCAGACACCTCAGGTGATAACATGCATGAGCTCGCTACAGTTGGCAGAGCACGGTCTGTATTACGTACTTCCACCTTTTTATAACCATTTACATATTTATCTGTGTTGCTTGGGCCTCTGCGTTTTGCTGTCTTGTTTATGTGGTCATCTTATGTTCAGTTAGGAGGTTATTTTACACTACAATTGCTTCGAGACCTTTTTGTCACTGGAAAAGTGGGAAGGTTCTGTGCATGTAATCCGGATAACTGCACCATTTGCTAATTGCGTAGCAGATGACCGTCTTAAGTCGACACCAGTGACCCATGGATCTCGTTGTTTTATGTGTAGTCTTTTGTGTTTAATGTTTCTATTTCGTTTATCTCTTGTTTATCTCTTGTTGTGCTAGTCTTCTCTGTGTTTTCGCACCGGGTGTTTTGCTGTTGGTACTGGAACCGGGTCTGGATGGACATCAGCTACCTTCTTTCGTAAATGAATGCAGAATAATAGAAAATTCGAACCGCTTCTGTCACATTTCGCGAAGTGTCTCCTCTTAGTCAAATGATTTTTTTTCAAAAAGCATTTACCTATTCATGTCATGGATGCGACAACGGAGCTAAGTTAGAGATTATCTCCTTTGTTTTTCTTCATACAACTTTTGTATATCTGAATATGGATAAACTTCATTCTTATATGTATCAAAAACAGGATTGTCAATGGTGAGAATATGATCATCCAGGTACCTAGAAGTATCAGTAAAGCATTTCAAATTATTCAAATTTCCTTTTCTTTTGAAGATTATGGATAAATTCTATTTCATAAGTATATAGAAATAAATCTGCAACAAGAAGCGCACAGTTAGTACCTATAATTCGTACGACCTGTTTACATAGATCCTCACCAAATCTAATATAAATGTTGTCCAACAGAAAGGACAAGGCATTACACAGGTCGCTACATGTCCATGATTTATATAATTTGTAGTCTGTTGAGGAAAAGAAACCCTTACATTAGAGAAGTGGTATGAAGAAATGGTTTTGGCTTGGAAATTTTTCATTTTGTCAATCTCACCTCCTGAATTTTTAATAGACCAAAATAAATTTACATCGTTCCTCTTAAGAATGTTTAATAGACCGAAATAAATTTACATCGTTCCTGTTAAGAATGTTTAATAGACCAAATAAATTTAAATCGTTCCTATTAAGAATGTTTAATAGACCAAAATAAATTTACATTTCTCCTGTTAAGAACTGTTTCACAATATCCATATCTTGTTACGTGTTCCTTTATAGCTTTAAGTTCTGATGTCAGATTTCTAGACAAAACTGTAGTGGAGCAGATGCTAGAATTGGTAATAAATAGAAATTCATCAGGAGACTTGTGCAGTTATTGTATGCAATACATGGTCGGAAGATCCAATTTAGAAATAGAGATGTTGAATGAAGACAGTTCTCTGTTATGCTTGTTCAAAATATAAAACACACTTCGACGAGTTCCCCGTATCGACAATAGAACTTTCTCAGTGACGATGTTAGTCGATCACAAACGTATCCCTAACTGAAAGATGCCTTGTTCTCAAAACAAAATCTGTTTATTTGCTACTTGATCTGGCACTACATATCAATTGGGATATAAACAAGCCATACTTCAGCGATGAAGGGATGTTGCTACTCAGAAAAGGAAAGTTTGTCATGCTGAAACTGAAGTCGTCACATTTGTCATAAAGTGAGGTGTTCATGTGACCATTAGTGTGATAGGACAGTATTATATCAAAATAGGATGCTGAATTATTTCTCTCCGTAGTTTCTTTGACTTCAACCTCCGACGGATAGATTCTGATTAGAGAAAGCTATTTAGAGAGAAGAAACTATTTATAGAGAACAAGAAAACTACTCATAGAGAAGAAGAAAACTATTCATAGAGAAGGAAACTATTTACAGAGAAGAATACTTATTATAGAGAAGAAAACTATTTATAGATAAGAAAACTATTCATAGAGAAGAAGACTATTACTCCGAAAATATGGAAAGGAAAGCTTTATTACTCTTAATATATTCCTTAAAATGGCGCAGGTTATAAAATCAAAATTAAATCCATTATTAAAAAAAATATGCATCAACAGTTTTAATACATTTCATTTTGAAAGCCAGGAGAAATAATGTTATGAAACTCATTCAAAACAAGCTAAAACAAATGACAAATACATGTATGGATAACGAAAATATCTCTGTATACAGCACAAAATCGATAATTCAGAAAATCATTAACCGAAGGCATACAAAATCAGGATAAAACAGGAACCTAAAGCAAACAAACAAAAACCTCCACCACATGAAAAGAAGCGGACTCCCGATATGGGAGTGAGACCAGGTGTCCAGGAAGAGTAAACATCTCCTGATTGCATGTAACACCTGTCGCTTCAATTCGGTAGAACTGTCACATTCGGTTACTTCCATTTCGGAAGTACAATCGTTGGTTGGATGGTTCAAATGGTCTATGACAGAATATCATCCACCATTCTGGAGAGCGGGACATCATAGTGTATGACAAGTTCCCCATAGCGACCGTAGAACTTCCTCATTGACGATGTTAGTCGGTCACAAAACTAGCGTATACACATTTGTGTTAATTAACATTTCCATACGTATTCGCATGAAATAATAATATCATACACAATATCTTTAAATACAACTTGTACAACTACACGTATGGTTTCTTTACCACTCGATAATTTCAATAATTTCAATAATAATCATAGAAGACAAAAGACATATTCATTTTTCCATTTGGATACTTAAAAATCCTAATTTGTTCGATTTGGAAATCTACAATATCTGCTCTTTCTTTCATCAGGTTACATCCAATCATTTCGCCTCTCCCTATGCTCACAGTGGAGTTCCCGGACTCTTGTCTGGTATATGTTATCCAATAGCTGTACCATAATTCCTTGTCGATAACGTCACCCATCCAGAATATTGTGGGTGATCCTCCCGAAACTGCAGATTATGAAATATATAGAGAGAATTACAATGTAAATCCTTTAGTGGCTTCTAGTTGAAATAATATGAATGCAAATTCAAAATGAAAAAAAACCAGAATAATGAGAAGATAGATTATAGAGAGAGATAAAGACTAGTTAGTCATCATTATAAACTTTCATGCAAAATCAAACTTTCATCAAGTTTATTTTTTGACGACCCTTAATAAAAGATTGTCACAATCTCCGGCTGAAGGTATATCATATAGTCGGACTCCATTTATTTTACTCCCCTCCCTTCTTTGGTACAAACGTGGAACCTGAGAGATTCATCTTGATTTCAAACATTTGGATTTAGGGTCACTGACAAGGGTTGAGTTGCCGAAACGTAATTGTCTGGTCAATGAAGCAAATTTATCTGTTCTTTAATGATGGTCCCAAAATCTCATAGTGCTTAACCAATGAAATTCCGAGGATTTATCATGTGAAGCACTAATTTCTCTGAAAATGTAATAACTATGCTTATCTAGTGCCTTTAAATGTTTGTGAAACTGTAAGATATGGTACCAGTTACCAAGGATTTGTTCTTCATTCCGGGGTTCGCAACCGTTCCGATGGGAATTTTCACGACTTGGCATTGCCTTCTCGACTTTGAGACCGAATCAAACTGTTAGGTCTTTCTTTGATGTTTATAGGTTTTTATGTCCCCGTAATCGGAGATTCGGAAGCATATAGTCTTTAGTCTGTCCGTCTGGTCTTTTTTTTCTGTTTGTCTTTTTGTCTGTTTGTCCGCAAAAACTTTAACCTTGACCATAACTTTTGAATGGTTATTGATAGATCTTTCATATTCCATATGTGTATTCCTTGAGACAAGACCTTTTCATGGATACCAAAATATTTGACCTTGTGGCCTTGAGCTTGGAGTTCGACCTTCTTTTGAAAAACTTTAACCTTGGCCATAACTTTTGAATGGTAAGTGATAGGGCTTTCATAATTCACATGTGTATTCCTTGCGACAAGACCTTTTCATGGATATCAAAATATTTGACCTTGGTTTATGTGTGGTCTTTTATGTTTCTATTGTGTGAGTTGGTGTTCCTTGTCCCTTTAGCATCTCTTTCTGAGGGTGTCTGTTCTGTGGTTTTTTTGCATTTGGTGTTTTGGGGATTTGCTGTGGGTGCTGCAACCTTGTTTGTTGGAAATCCCCTCCTTTCTTGGAGTTTTAACTACTTTTGAAAATCTAAACTTTAGCCATGACTTTGGAATGGTAAGTGATAGGGCTTTCATATTTCACATATGAATTACTTCAGGCAATGTCTTTCCATGGATACCAAATTTGACCTTGTGCTCAAAATGTCAACTACTTTCAGCTGTTTTACCGACAACGTTTCACGAACACATGTTTTTATTTTATTATGAATGTCTATATATCGATATCGTTTGATCCAGTTTTATCTTCAAACCAAATGACTACTGTGATAGACTGCTGAATTCGGTCTTTTCGAAATACAGAGTTACTTCCCATTTGTGCGTGCAGGTATCTGACGTCAACGCATTGTGACGTCATCAAATTCTATGGAAACCAGCATGAAATTCAGGGAAACAGGGTTACATGTATGACGTTTTCAAAGGAATTTAATGACGTCACAATGCTTTTACGTCAGATACCTGCACAAATCGAACGCGGGACTGTAAAATCGAAAAGACGGAATACCCCAACCATTCTCTATCACCAGTATAGTAGGTAATTTGTTTCAAACAGTATCTTGTCCGTAACCAATACTTCAGCTGCCAGAAACAAGTTTTATGGACGAAACTAGCCATCTCATTTGTAAAACATATGGATGTTTAGATAGTTTATTATCGTCAAATGAATTACATCTGAATATCAGAAGTAAATATATTTACCTGTAGTATGGCATGCGATAAATCTTATTTCAGGACAACTTACCGCTGAGTGAAACATATTCCATGGAGGACCGATCTTCCTGCAGTGCTACTCGGAAGTATCTTTCTCCCATACTTCCGATATGCAGAATAAAGACAATCATATCATCACCGATAGCCGAAACATCAGGTTCTGATCCTTTGATTTTAAATACCAAGGGAGAATGGACGAAATCCGCTCCGCAAATGTTATCCATTGATACACTTTTGTTGTTTGACAATGCAAATGAGCATTGTGGTCCTATAAAAAGATTTCTTCATTTTTTACATGTTATGTTATGTGTAGTGTCTTATATTAAAGTTTTGATGTCAATTTTGATATTTGGTGTTCGGAAAAGTGGAAGGGTTGTGTGCGCGTAATCTATATAACTACAACGTCTGCTACTGGCATGGCAAGTGACCGTCCTAAGTCGGTTTCGATTGCCCATTGGTCTCGTTGGTTAATTTGTGTTTGATATTTCTATGTGATATGGTGTTCCTGTACCTTTTGTGTCTCTTTCTGTGCGTGATTGCTCTTTGTTTTGCATTGGGTGTTTTGGGGTTTTGCTTTGGGTGCTGCAACCGGGTGTTGTGTGAGATCCCCTCCTTTCTTTTGTCCCTTTTGCGACTCTTGTTGTATTTATTTACTCTATGTTTTCACATAGGGTCTGAAATCATGCTGTTACGGTGTGATAATGTAAAATTAAGTATTAGGATTTCAGTAATAGCTTTCTTTTACAGAAAAGTGGAGAAAGCAGCTAGTTATGATGTCATGGAATAAAGAAATCACATGGTATTACAAATCGGGTAGAAAGGAACCTCTAATTACAGGAGTAAACACAGAGACATCGTTCAGTAGATAAAGTTATCCGTCGTGTTTCTATACAGTTGTGTTATTGTCTACGTCCGTTTGTTAGATTTTTCTTTTTACATAAAGTGATGTTATGTATTTGTTCAAAAAATTGTAAACCTTCCGATTATCCTTTTTTTGAAATCTGATTGAAGGTTTCGTGTATGCCTTCTTATGGCGTGTTCATATCTCAATTGATACGTTATGCCAGAGCAAGTACCAAATATACATAATTTGAGAGCTAGGTGTCTCTCAGATAAGCTTCTCGGTCAGGGATACGTTTGTGATCGACTTACTTCTTCTACGGTCGATATGGGCAACTCGCCATACACTACATGATGTCAATTGTCCAGAATAGTGGATAATATTCCGTCTTATACCATTTGAACTTTCCAACCACAGAATATACTTGTATCTTCCGAAATGGAAGTAAACGGATTTGATATTTCTGCCGAATTAATTCTGCATGCAAACAGGAGATGCTGACCCTTCATGAGCACTTAGTTTCACTACCATATTTGGAGTTCGCTTCTTTTCATGTGGTGGAGATTTTTGTTTGTTTGCTTTGGTTCCTGTTTTATCCTGATTGTATGCCTTCGGTTTATGATTTTCTGAATTATTGATGTTGTAGTGTGTATTGGGACATGGTCATTGTCCATATTTGTCATTCACTCAAGGATTTCAACGTTGTATTCTTATGGGAAAGTCTTTCTTTGATTTGATGCTTAAAGTTAAAAAGAAGTTTTGAATTGTTCCCATAATCAATAGCTTTGAAAACAAAACAATTGTATACCGAAACTGTCTACAAACATAGTTCAACCTGTTAAACCAATAAAGATGCTTCGATCAATCATATAAAAGGAAAATGATATATCGATGTGATAAAGAATAGAAAAGTGAAAACATCAATGCCTCGATCTGAACATTAAACATATTAACAGAAAAAAAACTGTCAATCATATTTCCGATAATTTATGGTAAATAACAGTGAAGTTAAGATATGTGGCTTGACTCTAGATATCAGGTAAGTAATAACACATGTATGAAAATGAGTTTATCAAGGAAAATAGCTTATATGATAAGACACAACGCACTTACTGTTTTCTTTCCTCTGCATTGTGACAATATTTCTTTGTGCGGTATCTGTACAGTCCGTCGCTGGTGAAGCATAAAGTTTGCAATTTTCTCCATATTTTCATAAGACAAAGAAGTACACTGATGACGCTGTGAACATTTCATAGTACAGTGGGACAAGCTTTCTGAATAGAAATTCTCAAAATAAGAATTACCACAGCTTTTACAAACCGTTACGAATAGATCACTGGAGATCAGCTTCATGGCCATACACAGTACAGCAATAAGAAGGAGCATAGTGACTGATACGTTGATCATCATTGTACAAACAATGTTGATTTGAGAAGTATTCCTTAGTTTTAAAGTGTCTCGAAAATTTTATGATAACTGCATCATGTGGACGCACCAAGAATTGTATAATTGTATAAAAAGAGATAGTTTTCAATATTTGTGAAGACTAAAACTCTATGTCTTATTGCAGCTTTATTGTTTGCATTTACAATTGAATAAACAGCATTGATAATTGAGCTTCTTTACTTTGAAATAAGCTCTGAAATCAAGATATGTGATAAACAAATGCGTAACACTCTATTACGTAACTTATTTGTATGACATAAACACATTATGAATGTTTCGTTTTTCCATTGTTAATATGTGAAAATAACATTACTTTTGAAGCTTCCCGGAAAATCCATTTTATAAAAGTGACTGATGAATACTTTTCATGGTCCCTTTTCCCATTTATACTCCGATTTATGACTTAGTATTAAGAAGGGATAAGTAGGGGAAAGCATAAAAGTTAAAGACTTCAAACTGGCGTGAATATATGCAAATTTTTGTTATTGTTTAGCTACAACTCTGAACTAATATGTGAATTCTCGTCAAATCTACCCTTTAATCTTAATGAAAAGGGCAGGGCTTGATGGAAAGTAAAAGCGATAATGTTTATCGCTATTTGAAATCTAGAATATGATTCTGTTTCACTAAAATTTCATGTTCATTTATATAAATATTTCAATGACATAAAAGAAAGGAGGGGATCTCCAACAACACTAGGTTGCAGCACCCACAGCAAAATCCCAAAACACCCATGCAAAAACACAGAACAGATACCCACAGAAAGAGACGCAAAAGGGACAAGGAACACCAACTCACAACATAGAAACATAAAAGACTACACATAAACCAACGAGACCAATGGGCAACCGGTGCCGACTTAGGACGGCCATCTGCCAAGTAAATAGCAGACGGTGTGGTTATCCTGGATTACGTGCGCACAACCCCTAGATTGGTTTCAGTGTTGATGGATTATACAAATTGTCTACTTTAGAAGCTTTTGATGAAAACGGGTAATTTGGCATGTCCATGTGCGCAGTTTACCAGGATTCTTACTTCAAAATATTTCCTTTCTAATTTTTGGACTAAATGATAAACCTTCATCATTTTTATGCGTAGCAACTATTTCGAAGGTTTACTAATAAGATAAGGGAACACTTAATTGGTCAAAGAAAGTCACGTGATATCTCGACGGTATACTGTATATACAAAGCACACTAAACAATACGTTAAGGATACGTTTCTCCGTGCAGTAACATTTGTCAAACTAGTTTTAAGTTAATACCCATGATGTCAAACCACAGGCTTTTATTTACATTAAAATGTATGCCTACATGTACCAAAGTGTGCACATACTCCTTTATTGGACTGATTCAACAGAAACTGCATTCAAGACTTTATGATAAACCTTATGATAAGTGATGTCTTTATGATAAATAAGTCTTTATGATAACCTTTATGATACGTAAGAATAAAAATAAAGATAAACCTTATGATAAGTGATGTCTTTATGATAGATAAGTCTTTATGATAAACTTTATGATAAGTAAGAATCCTGGTAAACTGCGCACATGGACATGCCAAATTACAATATTGAATTTAAAGACGTTTGACATTTGAACTACTTGGTGAGTGTCACTGCTGGTGGGCCAAGAGTCCCCGAGGGCACATGTAGCCAAGTTCGATCAACTTCGGATGATCGTGTGTCTTTTCAACGCATTTGAAATTTTCTGTTACAAAATTTCTTGAAATTTCTAAAACGTGGGTCCTGTAGCATCATATCCCACCCATTTTGCTACGTCTTTTGGTACATTTTTGGACATAATCATTTTCATACTTTTTGGCCGTATTACATTGTTTAGACTGAGGATCACTGACGAGGGTTTAGTACCCGAAACGTGCATGTCTGGTCCATGCTGTAATTTTATCCGGTTTTAAATGATGCTATTGAATTTAAAGACGTTTAACATTTCACAGATGATTTCAGAGGGAAACGTTGTGCACGCATTAGCTTCAATTTGAAGTCTTTTCTCCTATACTAATTAATTCTATGGTTTGCTTTCAGAGTATATAACGAAATGCCCATATTCTTTGATGTATCGACGGGTAGACCAGAGGTTGTTGGTGGACATTCAAGAAATACATCCAATTATCAAAAGAAAACTTAATGGAGATTAATATTATTACCGTAAAATATTCTCTGACAGAAATACGAACAATGTTTCAAGTTTATTTATTTAACATTCTATTTGTAATTGTTTGGAAGACTTTGATAACCACTTGTTATTTTCGAGTCCTAGATTTATTAAATCATAAATGTGTTTGACGTAAAGAAAAAGTACACATGATAATAAATGGTATCTATGTTTCCAGTTTAAGTGAACCTAGTGCTAATCAAGAAAAGTGATAAAGAATAACTGAAACGGTTATATCTAATCGTCTAATTAGTAAAATATGTTTTTTGTATTTTATTTTTTCCATATGTGCCTTAGAAAAATCATTCCTGATTTATGTTCAGCCCTCTCTCATCATCCATAAAAAACTTGAAACCACCCTGTTTTTTCTGCACATGATCTTTCATCATTGTTTCCGACGTTAGAATATTCAATGTACGGTCCTCTTTTGAGATTTCACAGTCCTACGTTCGATTTGTGCAGGTATCTGAAATAAAATTGAAATGAAATTCCTTTGTTGCCCTAAATTGTTGGTTTCCATAGAACTTCATGACGTCACAATGCGCTGACGTTGGATACCTGCACAAATTGGAAGTAACTTTGTATTTCGAAAAGATAGAATGCATGTTAAAAGTCTTCAATTTCAATAGCATCATTTAAGTACAGATAAATTTGTAGCATAGACTAGACATGCACGTTTCGGATCCTGAATCTAAACAATATAACATGGCTAAAGTGTTTAAAAGTTATTATTATGCCCAAAAATGTACCGAAAGACTTATAGAAGATTGGTGGGATATGATGGTACAGGACCCATTTTAAAAAAAAAATTCCAAGAAATTATGTGAACAGAATTTCAATTATTGAATGCGTTGAAGAAACGAACAATGAAATTGATCGAACTTGGCTGCATGTACCCTCAGGGACTCTAGGTCCATCTTATAGATAAAAACGAAATATAAAGCTATATAAAGTATTTGTTGTATGTTAAGTGTTTGGTGTCCTCTCTAAGGTTAGATCCTGAATCCGTACCTGTTCTCACTTCATTCGAAGTCGATATTAACGACATGTATGATACTCTTTCCATAATTTTGCGACACTTGAGACTCATTGAAGATTTATTATAAATTCGCTTCTACGTCATTCTTCTCTGATATTTCAGAATAAGAAAATGAGATTTATTTTAATGATCAATAAGTTGTTAAAAAGGGCGTATTTCTGAAATAGAAGGCCCCATGTAATGGACTGTCATCGTTTGTATCTAGGCTAAGTCAAAGAAAGATCAGAGTCGAACCAAGATTCCAATATTCCGAACACTTGCATATTCACCGAACACCTACATATTCATCTATGTTACTATAATTACAGCTTCAACGATTCACCATAGCGCAACGAAATTTGCAATTCTTAGCTCCTACTCGAATTGCAAGTCGAAGAGGTAGAAAAGGGTGGGATCGAACAGTCTAATAATGCAAAAAAGAAAAAAGGGGATCTCCCACAACACCTAGTTGCAGCACCAACTAGTTGCATAAAAACGTTCCACATTTAGCGTTAAAAATTCACTCAATGCAGTTGACTAAATACTAACATTTTATTACAAAGCTATACGAAAAAAAAAAAAATAAAAAAAAAATAGACAAGCGAAAAGTCTCGTATGTTTATCAAAATGTAACATATTTTCAATGTATAAAATCAAAATAAAATCCATTGTCTTCAAAAACAAGATATGCAAAAACACTTTGCATACAATTATTTCAGTATTGAGATGCTAATGGAACAATGTAATAATGTTCACTGAATAGCTTAAAAATCTAACCAATAAACAATTATATGAGCTTTGATAATACGTCTACTCCGATTGTCGAAATTCTTATACGATGTATGTCTCAAAGTACTAATAACAAAAATAGCATAATATTTCTGAATTGTTTTCGTTACTTATAAAAAAAGATATTACGTCACTTGGAAAAAGATGTTGTTTTCCTTAGATATACAAAACTGTAAGCGGTAATTGTATTGATATTTAAAAAGACAAATTAACAAGAAGAAATACGTGACATTTGATATACAGTTTGCTTTCTGCAAATATGAACTAATGATTGTTAAGAAATATGAACTGCTAATGAGTTAAAGAAGATCAACAGCACTCTCAATAGAGTACTAGAATTGAGCCTCGACGGACCTCTAGCAAGCTAGAGGTGGGGCAGGTGCATGGTTCAGTATGTTGTGACGAATTCCAAATTACCAATTGAAACAAATTCTAAAAATATAAGATTACTATCCAATTGACCCTTCAGAACGCGGGAAAAAAATAAGAAATTCCATGACGTCACGATTTTGATGTTTGACCGATTTTCGCAGCTTCTTTGTTCGAGGTAAAAGCATTGTGACGTCACGAACTTTTGCAATTTTTTCCCTCAATTGGAAGGGTCAATTCATCTCTGTATTCACTATTTCTTAGAACAATTTTTTTGTCCCTCATTATTTTTGTGGTGTTTTCTTCCGGTGTTGTTCTTTCAATGTTGTTTCTTTGTTTTCTTTCTGTGTTGTTTGTTGATCCTGTTAACTTATTGAATTTTGTTGGCACAGTTCTTTATCAATTTGAAGAGAAAAGGAAAAGCTGAATACCTTTATATTATGATTCTAAGATTTAAACCTTTTAAAAGGAGAACCTCACAACATGTGGCATTATTTTAATGTAAAATGAAACTTTTGTGAGCGTACGTTTATACGTTGAATTGCAATTTATGAATATACCAATTACACACGAAATCTGCGTGAGTAAAGAAAGAAATGGATAAATCTTTCCTATGTGCCCTCGATAACAGACGTTCTCATTAATGCCGTTGTTACAATCCATCATACATGTAATTCTACGTACAAAATCGTAGACAAGCTTTCGTAATCCGTATAGAGGCTTTTATCAGTACGTGGTCCGTACGGCCTCTGTCCGTATTTGAGAACACGTAGACAAGTCGTAGCAGTTTTAGTGCGTTTTAGTATGTGTTGTAACATACTTGTCACGAAGGGAGTGAGGACCCTGCATGTTGAAAAAGCACTTGCAAATAAAACACCAGTACGATAAAGTGTAAGAGGTACAGGATCGAACTTTGTAAGCAAGTTGCACGCACGTACACCGTACAACGTATATACCACGTGCGCAACACTTATTAACACAAACCGCCCAATAACTGCGCCTACGACATGCGTTGACGAACTCTCTTGCTACTTTCTTCCCTACGTCTTCAGAAAACGCAACGATGAAAAACACGGACGGCCAAGAACACGCACGCACAGCGGATTGTGACCAGTGCTATAGGTATAAAGAATTCTCATGAAACAATGATATCATACACAATATCTTCAAATACAAATGTATAACTAAACGTTTGGTTTCTTTACCCCTCGATGATTTCAATAATTTCGATAATAATCATAGAAGACAAAAGACATATTCATCTTTCCACTTGGAAACTTAAAAAGCATAATTTGTTCGATTTGGAAATCTACAATATCTGCTCTTCCTTTCATCAGATTACATCCAATCATTTCGCCTCTCCCTATGCTCACAGTGGTGTTCCCGGACTCTTGTCTGGTAAAGGTTATCCAATAGCTGTACCATAATTCCTGGTCGAAAACATCACCATACCAGAATATTGTGGGTGATCCTCCCGAAACTACAGTTTATGAAATATATATATACAGATTAATATTTTTCAGTGATTTGCAAAATTTTGCAACCTGCTTGAAGTTAAATGTAGTTTGAAAAAATTAGCGATCTGTTGAAGTTATACGAATGCAAATTCTGTAAATTGAAAATACTAGAATGATGAGAAGACTGATGATAGAAAGAGATGAAAACTAGTAAGTCATCAATATAAACTTTCGCACAAAATTCAAGTTTTCATCAACGCTTTTTTGACGACCCATAAGAAATGATTGTTACAATCACCGGCTGGTGGTACATCATTGAGTCGGACTCAACATGTATTTTATTTGGTACAAACGTGTAACCTGAGAGATTCAACTTGAATACAAACATTTAGTGTCACCGACAAGGGTTAAGTACCTGAAACGTGCATGTCTGGTGCATACATTAAATGATGATATGAATTTGAAGACGTGTAATATTATAGTCGTATTTAGAAAATCCCAACCAATATGTCTACAGGTGTCATACCGGCAATCGCCTAATTTATAAGGATATTTGCTGATAGATATGACAAGGTTAATCTTATTACTCAGGATGATAAATGTTCTTCTCTGAAAATGTAATGATATACAATTATGGATAATTATAATTATAATTATAATTCAGAGTATTATGGACTTAAAACTCAGAGTATTTGATGTGATATTGATTTACTGTGACAATATTGACAGAGGCGAAGCCGAGGTCAATATTTTCATAGTACGTCAATATCACATCATATATACTGAATTTAAAGTCCATAACTGTTTAATTTGATAATTTCATATTTGATTCACAATAAATAACGTCGTCATTTGCAGAGGTATTTGGGGTAATCCCGGTTTATTTTTAGACCGTGGTATATGGTGATATATATTCAGGAGCGTCGGCAATCAGAGCATCGCTACTAAAAGTTTACAGAATAATTATGTTTATCTGGAACCTTTAAATGTTTGTGAACTGTAAGATATTGTACCAGTTACCAATGATTTGGTTTTTATGAATGTCTGTATATCGATATAGTCTGATCGGGTCTTTATCTTGAGACCAAATGACCGCTGTGATAGCCTGATGAATACCCGACCCATTCATTATCACTAGGATAGTTGGTAACTTGTTCTAGACAATTTCTTGTCCTTGACCAATACTTCAGCTGCCAGAAACAAAACTAGCCGTCTCATTTCGAAACATAAATAATGGATGTTCGGATTGTTTATAATACATCTAAATATCAAAAGTAAATATGTTTACTTTGTAGTACGGCATATGATAAATCTTATTTCAGGACAACTTACCGCTGAGCGATACATATTCCAAGGAAAATTGATCTTTCAATCCCACTCGGAAATATCTCTCTCCAATACTTCCGTTATGCAGGGTAAAGACAATTATATCGTGTGCGGTAGCCGATACATCAGGTTCTGATCCTTTGATTTTAAACACCAAGGGAGAATGGACGAAATCCGCTCCGCATATGTTATCCATTGATACACCCTTGTTGTTTGACAATGTAAATGAGCACGGTGGTCCTATAAAAAGATGCAGATATCTTCATTTTATATATGTCATGTGTAGTCTTTTATGTTTAATATTTTGATGTCGTCTTTGGTATTAGGTGTTCGGAAAAATGGAAGGGTTGTGCGCACGTAATCTGGATAACTACACTGACTGCTACTGGCATGGCAAACGACCATCCTCAGTCGGTACCGATTGCCCATTGGTCTCGTTGGTTTATGTAAGGTCATTTATGTTTGATGTTTCTATGTGATATGGTGTTCCTTGTACCTTTTGCGTCTCTTTCTGTGCATGTCTGTTCTGTGTTTTGCATTGGGTGTTTTGGTGTTTTGCTGTGGGTGCTGCAACCGAGTGTTGTTGGAGATCCCCTTCTTTTTTTGTCTCTTTTGCTTCTCTTGTTGTTTTTGTTTACTCTATGTTTTCAAGTAGGGGTGTGAAATAATGCTGTCAGAGTGATGAATAATCACTGAAACAATGAAGTCGCCTTATATAAAAGAAAGATAACATGTGCTGTTAAATATTTGGATTTCAATGATAACTTTCTTTTACAGAAAATTGAATAAAACAGCTGTATTTTATGTCAAGGAATAGATAATTAAAACTGATATTACAAATCGGATATAAAGGAACCTCTGATTACACGAATGAATCCTTCATTAGATAGAGATATTGTCTACGTCTATTTGTTCGATTTTTCTTTTAACATAGATTTCTGTTATGTAATACAAAGGAGGGGATCTCCAACAACACCAGGTTGTTGCACCCACAGCAAAACCCCAAAACACCCAATGCAAAAACACAAAGCAGACAAGCACAGAAAGAGACGCGCAGGGGACAAGGAACGTCAACGCACAACACAGAAACATCAAACATAAAGGACTACACATAAACCAACGAGGCCAATGGGCAACCGGTGCCGACTTAGGACGGCCATCTGCCACGGAAATAGCAGAAGGTATGGTTATCCTGGATTACGTGCGCACAACCCTCCCACTTTTCCGATTACCCAGAGGTCTCGAAGAACGTACAATTGTGGTGTAAAACAACCTCCTCACTGTCAGATGACCACACACGAACAAGACCGCAAAACGCAGGGGCCCAAACAACACAGATGAATATGTAAATGGATATAAAAAGAGGGCGTATGTAATACAATCCATGCTCTGCCGCCGCGAGTTCATGTATGTTATCACCCGAGGAATCCGACTGACATTCAGAGAGGACAGGTGGTCGGGGCACTGTCTTCTCTAAAGAGGTTTGGACAGGGCCCGTCATGGAGTCCCGTCGTCACAGTCAGTCAGAGTGCAAGTTTTAAGAATGCGCTTGTACAAGACTGTAGATTGGTCAAGTACCAAGCCTAGTGTCCGTCTGGTGACATTAGGACCATACCCACGGTATAAAAGGAGTTTGATGATTCTGACGCATTTTCGATAGTGATGTTGTCTATCTTTAATCCTTCTTATCTTGTTAATAATGTCACCATAGAATGCAGGTTATGAAATACCTAAAGTAATATACTCTGTTGCCTGTATTGATCCGAATTTCAGAAGTTGACAATAATTTTTCTAAAAATTCCATAAAGTCTTTACTAGTTTGTGAAAGCGAAAATCTTGTCCTAAAAGTTTCTTGGTAATTTGTAAATTTCTACTATGAAAATCCAAAACATCAGTACATGCTCTAGCATACCGGATGAGCTGTGAAATATAGATACCATAGGACGGTAATCTAGGAACATCACCGTCAAGCCAGGGGGAATTAACTATGTTAAATCCAAAATCATCTCTTTTGTCATACACACTTGTATGGATCTCTCCATTGACAATTTTGATATTTAGGTCCAAAAATGGTGTTTCTGTGTTTGAAACGTTTGCCTTGTTAAGAATCAATTCTTGTGGGTAAATAACATTTTTATATTTCTCAAAAACAGGATTGTTGATAGTAAGAATATTATCCAGGTACCTAGAAGTACCAATGAAACATTTCACATCATCATTTTTCCCTTGTTTTTGAAGATTTTGGATAAATTCCTTTTCATACGTGCGCACAACCCTCCCACTTTTCCGATTACCCAGAGGTCTCGAAGAACGTACAATTGTGGTGAAAACAACATCCTCACTGTCAGATGACCACACACGAACAAGACCGCAAAACGCAGGGGCCCAAACAACACAGATGAATATGTAAATGGATAGAAAAAGAGGGCGTACGTAATACAATCCGTGCTCTGCCGCCGCGAGCTCATGTATGTTATCACCCGAGGAATCCGACTGACATTCAGAGAGGACAGGTGGTCGGGGCACTGTCTTCTCTAAAGAGGTTTGGACAGGGCCCGTCATGGAGTCCCGTCGTCACAGTCAGTCAGAGTGCAAGTTTTAAGAATGCGCTTGTACAAGACTGTAGATTGGTCAAGTACCAAGCCTAGTGTCCGTCTGGTGACATTAGGATCATACCCACGGTATAAAAGGAGTTTGATGATTCTGACGCATTTTCGATAGTGATGTTGTCTATCTTTAATCCTTCTTATCTTGTTAATAATGTCACCATAGAATGCAGGTTGTGAAATACCTAAAGTAATATACTCTGTTGCCTGTATTGGTCCGAATTTCAGAAGTTGACAATAATTTTTCTAAAAATTCCATAAAGTCTTTACTAGTTTGTGAAAGCGAAAATCTTGTCCTAAAAGTTTCTTGGTAATTTGTAAATTTCTACTATGAAAATCCAAAACATCAGTACATGCTCTAGCATACCGGATGAGCTGTGAAATATAGATACCATAGGACGGTAATCTAGGAACATCACCGTCAAGCCAGGGGAAATTAACTATGTTAAATCCAAAATCTTCTCTTTTGTCATACACACTTGTATGGATCTCTCCATTGACAATTTTGATATTTAGGTCCAAAAATGGTGTTTCTGTGTTTGAAACGTTTGCCTTGTTCAGAATCAATTCTTGTGGGTAAATAACATTTTTATATTTCTCAAAAACAGGATTGTTGATAGTAAGAATATTATCCAGGTACCTAGAAGTACCAATGAAACATTTCACATCATCATTTTTCCCTTGTTTTTGAAGATTTTGGATAAATTCCTTTTCATACGTGCGCACAACCCTCCATCTTTTCCGATTACCCAGAGGTCTCGAAGAACGTACAATTGTGGTGAAAACAACATCCTCACTGTCAGATGACCACACACGAACAAGACCGCAAAACGCAGGGGCCCAAACAACACAGATGAATATGTAAATGGATAGAAAAAGAGGGCGTACGTAATACAATCCGTGCTCTGCCGCCGCGAGCTCATGTATGTTATCACCCGAGGAATCCGACTGACATTCAGAGAGGACAGGTGGTCGGGGCACTGTCTTCTCTAAAGAGGTTTGGACAGGGCCCGTCATGGAGTCCCGTCGTCACAGTCAGTCAGAGTAAAAGTTTTAAGAATGCGCTTGTACAAGACTGTAGATTGGTCAAGTACCAAGCCTAGTGTCCGTCTGGTGACATTAGGATCATGGTCCCACGGTATAAAAGGCGTTTGATGATTCTGACGCATTTTCGATAGTGATGTTGTCTATCTTTAGACTAAGGATCACTGACGAGGGTTTAGTACCCGAAACGTGCATGTCTGGTCCATGCTGTAAATTTATCAGGTATAAAATGATGCTATTGAATTTAAAGACGTTTAACATTTGAACTACTTGGTGTGTGTCACTGCTGGTGGACCAAGAGTCCCCGAGGGCACATGTAGCCAAGTTCGATCAACTTCGGTTGATCGTCTTTCTCTTCAACGCATTTGAAATTTTCTGTTACAAAATTGCTTGAAATTTCTAAAACGTGGGTCCTGTAGCATCATATCCCGCTCATTCTGCTACGTCTTTTGGTACATTTTTTGACAATAAATCTCATACTTTTTGACCATATTACATTGTTTAGACTAAGGATCACTGACGAGGGTTTAGTACCCGAAACGTGCATGTCTGGTCCATGCTGTAAATTTATCAGGTATAAAATGATGCTATTGAATTTAAAGACGTTTAACATTTGAACTACTTGGTGTGTGTCACTGCTGGTGGACCAAGAGTCCCCGAGGGCACATGTAGCCAAGTTCGATCAACTTCGGTTGATCGTCTTTCTCTTCAACGCATTTGAAATTTTCTGTTACAAAATTGCTTGAAATTTCTAAAACGTGGGTCCTGTAGCATCATATCCCACTCATTCTGCTACGTCTTTTGGTACATTTTTTGACATAATAATTCTCATACTTTTTGACCATATTACATTGTTTAGACTAAGGATCACTGACGAGGGTTTAGTACCCGAAACGTGCATGTCTGGTCCATGCTGTAAATTTATCAGGTTTAAAATGATGCTATTGAATTTAAAGACGTTTAACATTTGAACTACTTGGTGTGTGTCACTGCTGGTGGACCAAGAGTCCCCGAGGGCACATGTAGCCAAGTTCGATCAACTTCGGTTGATCGTCTTTCTCTTCAACGCATTTGAAATTTTCTGTTACAAAATTGCTTGAAATTTCTAAAACGTGGGTCCTGTAGCATCACATCCCACTCATTCTGCTACGTCTTTTGGTACATTTTTTGACATAATAATTCTCATACTTTTTGACCATATTAAATTGTTTAGACTAAGGATCACTGACGAGGGTTTAGTACCCGAAACGTGCATGTCTGGTCCATGCTGTAAATTTATCAGGTTTAAAATGATGCTATTGAATTTAAAGACGTTTAACATTTGAACTACTTGGTGTGTGTCACTGCTGGTGGACCAAGAGTCCCCGAGGGCACATGTAGCCAAGTTCGATCAACTTCGGTTGATCGTCTTTCTCTTCAACGCATTTGAAATTTTCTGTTACAAAATTGCTTGAAATTTCTAAAACGTGGGTCCTGTAGCATCATATCCCACTCATTCTGCTACGTCTTTTGGTACATTTTTTGACATAATAATTCTCATACTTTTTGACCACATTACATTGTTTAGACTAAGGATAACTGACGAGGGTTTAGTACCCGAAACGTGCATGTCTGGTCCATGCTGTAAATTTATCAGGTTTAAAATGATGCTATTGAATTTAAAGACGTTTAACATTTGAACTACTTGGTGAGTGTCACTGCTGGTGGACCAAGAGTCCCCGAGGGCACATGTAGCCAAGTTCGATCAACTTCGGTTGATCGTCTTTCTCTTCAACGCATTTGAAATTTTCTGTTACAAAATTGCTTGAAATTTCTAAAACGTGGGTCCTGTAGCATCATATCCCACTCATTCTGCTACGTCTTTTGGTACATTTTTTGACATAATAATTCTCATACTTTTTAACCATATTACATTGTTTAGACTAAGGATCACTGACGAGGGTTTAGTACCCGAAACGTGCATGTCTGGTCCATGCTGTAAATTTATCAGGTTTAAAATGATGCTATTGAATTTAAAGACGTTTAACATTTAATCCTTCTTATCTTATTAATAATGTCACTATAGAATGCAGGTTGTGAAATACCTCAAGTAATATACTCTGTTGCCTGTATTGGTCCGAATTTCAGAAGAAGTTGAAAATCATTTTTGTAAAAATTCCATAAAGTCTTTACTAGTTTGTGAAAGCGAAAATCTTGTCCTAAAAGTTTCTTGGTAATTTGTAAATTTCCACTGTGAAAATCCAAATTATAAGTACATGCTCTAGCATACTGGATGAGCTGTGAAATATAGATACCATAGGACGGCAATCTAGGAACATCACCGTCAAGCCAGGGGAAATTAACTATGTTACATCCAAAATCATCTCTTTTGTCATACACACTTGTATGGATCTCTCCATTGACAATTTTTATATTAAGGTCCAAAAATGGTGTTTCTGTGTTTGAAACGTTTGCCTTGTTAAGAATAAATTCTTGTGGGTAAATAACATTTTTATATTTCTCAAAAACAGGATTGTCGATAGTAAGAATATCATCCAGGTACCTAGAAGTACCAATGAAACATTTCACATCATCATTTTTCTTTGTTTTTGAATATTTTGGATAAATTCCTCTTCAAACGTGTATAAAAATAAATCTGCAACAAGAGGCGCACAATCAGTACCCATTGGAATCCCTACAACCTGCTTGTAGAGTTTCTCACCAAATCTTATATAAATACTGTCCAAAAGGAAGGACAAGGCAATACACAGGTCACCACATGTCCATGATTTGTATGATTTGTAATCTGTGGCGGAAAAGAAACCCTTCGATTCAGAAGTACAAATATAATTTTCCCCTCTCGATCAAAACACCATTTAATTAGTTTGGACAGTCTATCATTTATTTTGTCGTGAGGAAGCGTGGTGTACATATTAGAAATGTCGTATGAAGATATCGTATTTGCTTCAAAATTTCTTGATTTCATTTTGTCAATCACATCCCCTGAATTTTTAATAGACCAAAAGAAGTTTACGCTATTCCTGTTCATGACAGTTTCACAATATTTTACCACGTGTTCCTTTATAGCCGTGAGTGCTGACGTCGGATTTTTAGACAAAATTGTTGTTGAGCAGTTGCTAGAATTAGCAATGTATCGAAACTTGTAAGGAGACTTGTGAAGTTTTGGTATACAGTATATTGTAGGGAGATCCAATTTAGAAATAGGGATGTTAAAAGAAGAAATTTCACTGTTATGTTTGTTCAAAATATTGGGAACACTTTCTTTGCTTTCGATATAAGTATTAGTAGAGGAAAGTTCCGAAACTAAAGTTGATATGTAGTAGCGTTTTCAAATAATTATGGTGTTGTTGGCTGCTTTGTCTGCAGGCGCAAAGACATATTTTTCATGTAAATTACGTAACTTGGATTTGAAATATCTTTCAGATTTAGAAATTGGATTTTAAAAAAGTTGAGGATTTTTGTGGTAGTTATCTATTCGAATATCGGTAATATCCAAAAATGAGGTTTTCCAGTCATTCAGAGCATGCGATTCGACTCCTTCCGATTAACACCATCGTTTGGTATAGTTATCTAAAGCTTCCTTTAGCACTTCGCGACATTTAATAAAATCTATCTTGGATGGGATTCTATACTTAGGTCCTTTCTTAAGAAGACCACGGAGCTGCCTGTCTTTAATAATTGAAAAGTCACCTGTAATAATATGACCAGCTGGTTAATATAGATATGCAGACGTTGCACATTCTCAAGAAGCAGGACATGATTAAGTATTTTAGGATCTTGTGTAACTTTGTTGTAGTTAAAAACGAAATTTCGAATAGGTCTCTTATATTTGTAACAAATAAGAGGAGGTTCTAAATTTTCAAAGTATTGCGGAATGGCACTTTGTACGCGATGATCCCGAAAATATAAGAGATGTTCAGAAGATCAAATCCTTTGTTAATAAATGGAATTTTTATGAATCGTCTTTTAGGGGAGGTGTTTTTAACCAAAGGATATAGTTTATTTTGTGCGAATGCAACAATGATATTTAGCCTGAATCAATCAGTGTTTCTTAAGAATGCAACCAGTGCTTCATCCAAGATAGATTTTAATTGAACTGCTGGAACTAAAGAGAGAGCATGTAGCAGTTCATGTCTGCCGCCGTTGCGTGAAATGTTCAAGAATTTGTAAACCTTTCCATCGTAAATTTGTAAACCTTAATTTGTAAACCTTTCCATCGTAATTTTTGGAATCTGATTTCAGGTTTTGTGTATGACTTCTTATGGCGTGTTCATATCTCAATTGTTACGTTATGCCAGAGCAAGTACCAAGTATAATTTTTTTTGTTCTGAGAGCTAGGCGTCCTTCAGATAAGCTTCTCAGTCCGGGATACGTTTGTGATCGACTAACATGGTCACTGAGGAAGTTCTACGGTCGATATGGTTAATTTATCATTCACTATGATGTCCAATTGTCCAGAATGGTGGACGATATTCTGTCTTAGACCATTCTAACTTTCCAGCCACATAATATACTTGTGTCTTCCGAAATGGAAGCAACCGGATGTGATATTTATGAAGAATGGAAACGACGTGTGTTGCATGCAAGAAGGAGATGCTGACCCTTCGTCGGCGCCTGGTCTCATTCCCATATTTGGAGATCGCTTCTTTTCATGTGGTGGAGATTTTTGTATGTTTGTTTTGGTTCCTGTTTCATCCTGATTGTATGCCTTCGGTGTATGATTTTCTGAATTAATGATGTTGTATGTGTGTTGTGGGATATGGTCATTGTCCATATTTGTCATTTCACTCACGGATTACAACAATGTTTAAAGATATGCGTCATCTGGGAACTTATGTCTTTCTTTGATTTGATGTTTTAGTTCAAAAAGAAGTTTAGAATTGTTCCCCTAATCAATAGCATTGACAAAGCAATTTTTGACCGAATCTGTCTGCATACATAATTCAACCTGTTAAACCAATAAGATGATTCGATCAATTATATGACAGGAAAATGATACTTCGATGTGATAAAGAAAAGAAAAGAAAAAACATCAATGCCTCGATCTGAACATTAAGAATGTTAACAGAAAAAAATTGTCAATCATATTTCCGATAATTTATGGTTAATAACAGTGAAGTAAAAATCTACGGCTTGACTCTAACATGTAAGTAAAAAAAATAAATGTATGAAAATGAAAATGAGTTAATCAAGGAAAATAGCTTATATTATAAGACACAACGCACTTACTGTTTTCTTTCCTCTGCATTGTGACAACATTACTGTGTACGGCATCTGTACAGTCGGTCGCTGGTGAAGCATAAAGTTTGCAATCTTTCTCCATCTTTTCATAAGACACTGAAATACACTGATGACGCTGTGAACATTTCATCGTACAGTGGGACAAGCTTTCTGAATAGAAATTCTCAAAATAAGAATTACCGCAGCTTTTACAAACCGTTACGAATAGATCACTGGAGATCAGCTTCATGGCCATACACAGTACAGCAATAAGAGGCAGCATAGTGACTGATACGTTGATCATCATGTACGTACAATGTTGATTTCAGAAATATTCCTTAGTTTAAAAGTGTCTCGAAAATTTTATGATAATCGCATCATGTGGACGCACCAATATATAATTCTATAAAAAGAGATAGTTTTCAATATTTGTGAAGACGATAACTCTACGTCTTATTGCAGCTTTATTGTTTGCATTTACAGTTGAATGAACATCAATGATAATTAATCTTTCTTACTTCAAAACAAACTCTGAAATTAAATTATGTGATAAACAAATGCCTAATACTCTTTTTAGAAACTTATTTGTATTACATAACACGTTATGAATATTTCATTTATCCATTGTGTACGTTTGAAAATAGACATTGCTTTGAGAGAATAGAGAGAGAATAGAGCTTACCTGAAAATTCATTTAAGTGTCTGATTCATAATTTTCATGATCCCTTTTTCCATTTAAACTGCGATTTATGACTTAGTATTAAGTAGGTATAAGTTGGGCGACAGGAATTTATCACGCTTCCCGGTTGCAAAATTTCTATGGATAAATATCTAATAGTAAATAGAGCAAACGGGAAGCGTGATAAATCCCTGTGAGTAAGGGAAAGCATAAACGTTAAAGCCTTCAAATTGACGTGAATATGTGCACATTTGTGCTAGAGTTAAGCTGTAACATTGAACTAATAAGTGTATTCTCGTCAAATCTATCCTTTGATCTTCATGATGGTGGCTTGATGAAAAGCAGAAATGATAATGAGTATCGCTAATTGAAATCTAGAATATGATTTTGGTTCACTAAAGTTTCATGCTCATTTATATAATTTTTAATGAATTGTAAAAGCTATATTGGTATAGTTGCTGGTTGATACTCTAGAAGCTTTTGATGTAAACAGGTCAATGTGCGCAATTTACTAGGATTATTACTTCAAAATAGTTTCTTTCTCATTTTTGGATAAAGCTAAGGATAAAGCTTTATTATGACTACACGTATACACAACAACTATGTCGAATCTTCACTAATTAGATATGCGAATACTTACTGTCCTGTTCACTAAATCAAGAGCACCCTGTTTTGGCGATTTATTCTGTTGTTTGAAGAATTTTGCTTTAAATTACTGTTTCCGAGAGTCGACCTCCTTTAGTCGTAACTGGAATTCAACTTCAACTAACCGTATAAGCTGTTTCAAACCGCAATACGAAAAATAAAAAGTATACGGGAAATTCCCATGTTAATTTCAATCCGCCGCCATATTGTTCTCCGGGTCAACAGTAGTAAACCGTGAAGTCAAAGCCTCCGACGTCACACAATTTCAGTGATTTAACTAAAGAAAATCCATGTAGACTTTTTATTTTCCGTCCTATTTCTAACTTAGCTGAAGCACAGCAAAAACAATGGTATTTTCTGTTACGACTAAAGGAGTACTATAAAATTGGTATCCTTTTGGAAGATGACATTATCATATTTAAGAGAAAACCGGTAAAACAGGATGCTCTGGAATTAGTGAACAGGACAGTAGTAAATGTTAAACGTCTTCAAATTCAATAGCATCATTTATAAACGGATAAATTTGCAGCATGGACCAGACATGCACGTCTCAGGCACTCAACCCTTGTCAGTGACCATCAATCTAAAGTCACGTGATATCTCGACGGCATACTGTATATACAAAACACACTAGATAATTCTTTTATGATTAGTTTCTCGACATTTGTCGACCAAGTTGCAAATTGAAACCTATGATGACAAACTACAGGCTTTTATTTTGTTTAAAAAGTATATATACCAAATCGTGCACATGCTCCTTCATTGCGCTTATTTTACAGAAACCGCATTCAGAACTTTCACTGATGATTTCAGATGACAACGTTTTGCACTCTTTAACTTCAATTTAAAGAATTCTTTATTTTACTAATTAATGCTATGGTTTATGAGAAATAAATATTTGTAGATATTTATCTGTTTGCTTTCAGGGTATATTACGAGATACTTTGAATAGGTTATCCCCGGACTGCCTACATTCTTTGATGTACCGACAGGAAGACAAAATATTTTTGGTGGGCGTACAAGAAATACAATCGATCATTAGAAAAAACTTAATGAAAATTAATGTTATTACCGTAAAATTTTCAATGACAGAAATAAGAACATTGATTAATTTAAAAATAGTTAAAAATTTTATTTGTATTTATTTGCAACAAATTATTACTTTGATAAAAACTTGTTATTTTCCACAGTCAGTCCATGACTTGTTGAATAATAAATGTGTTTAACTTAAAGAAAAAGTATAAAAATTAATGAAAATTAGATAATTTCGATTTTACATAAAATGGACAGGTATCGTATGGTTCCAATTCAAGTGAAAAGACTGCGAATCAAGAGAAGTGTGATTAAGATATAATCCCGTCGAATTTATAAAATATATTCTTTCAGTTTCATTTTTTCCATGCGTGCCTTAGAAATCATCACTGATACATGTTCAATTCCCTCTGAAAACTAAACATCCTCCTTCTATCTTTCATTATTTTTTTCCGACGTCAGAATATTGAGTCTTTGCGGAATACAAAGTTTTTTCCCCTTACAGACGGTATGTGACGTAAAGCCATTGTGACATCATGAAAATATTATTGTAACGTCGATTTTATACCTTCATTTCCCAGACTTTTAGGACTGTTTCCACAGAACTTGATGACGTCGTAATCAGTCTACGTCAGATAACGTTTCAAATGGGACGTAACTTATGTTTTCGAAAATAGCGAATTCCACTGTCCTCTTTCGAGATCAAAACTTTGACTGATAAATAAATCTTATAGATTTAAAGGAAAACATAAAGTGTTATGAAAGTATTTCTTGGGGAATGCGCTCCCTCCTATAGAAATTGATTATTTTCTGCACTTTATTTACTTTATTTACCCAACGCCCTTTGGTTTATTTGTTTTAGTTCATATAAATCCAAATATAGCTTGCTTTGCATCCTCTTGAAATCCATAATGATATCCGTACAATCTATCAAAATGGTTCTGTCCTAAGGTTAAGTTATTTATGACCTAATTAGCGCAACCAGAATTCTGTTTAAGTTCGCAAATGTTTTGGTGCCCACTCTTGGGTCAAATCCTGGATCCTTTCCTTCTCTCACTTCATTTGAAGTCGTGATACTCTTATCATAGGTTTGCGACACTTGAGACTACTTCTCCGTTATTGTTATTGCATATTTTCTGACGTCAATGCATTGTGACGTCATCAAATTATATTGCCACAAGCATGAAATTCAGGGAAACAGGGCTACATGTATGACGTTTTGAAAGGAATTTAATAACGTCACAATGCTTTTACGTCAGATACCTCCAAAACTCGAACGTAGGACTGTAAAATCGAAAAGACAAGATTCCTTTGCAAATGTCCTATATGTAACCCTGTTTCCCTGAATGTCATGCTGGTCTCCATAGAATTTAATGACGTCACAATGCTTTGACGTCAGATACCCGCACGAATGGGAAGTAAATCTCTTCTTTTAAAAGACCGAATAGGCTGTCATCTTTTGTGTTTCTAAAGGCTAAGTTAAAGGAATTTAAGATCAGAGTCAAATAATGATTCCAAGAAAAGGGAATCATCTCCAGCATGACCACCCTGCATTCACCAAGCGAAACAAACCCACAAGAATGTAACACATAAATGACATCATACAAACTCTAAATCGCAAAAAAACCCCATAATAATATTCACTAGAACATCATACAGAACAAACGTAACAGACATACAGAAAACACCAAACATTAATGACAAAACATTAAAGGAAGGAGACCAATGTGCAACCGGCGCCGACTTTGGACGGCTATCTGCGTTTAGCAAATGGTGTGGTTATCCTGATTACATGCGCAAAACCTTCCCACTTTTCCGGATACACAGATGTCTCCTTAGACGCACAATAGTTGTATAAACATAAAAGTTCTCACTGTAAAGTGACGTCAAAAACAAGACAGAAAACCTCCACAACATAAAAAGAAGCGAATTCCCAGTTTAGGAGTGAGATCAGATGCCCAGGAAGAGTCAGTATCTCCTGCTTGCTTGCAACACTTATCGCTTCAATTCGGTAAAATTGAATTATCACATCTGGCTACTTCCATTTCCGAATATACAAGTATAGTCTGTGGTTTGATGGTTCAAATGGTCTTAGACAGAATATCATTCACTATCTGGACAATCAGGTATCATAGTGTATGACGAGTTCCCCGTATAGATCGACCATAGAACTTCCTCAGTGACGATGTTAGTCGATCACAAAATATCCCTGACTGGGAAGCTTATCTGGAAGACGCCTAGCTCTCAGAACAAAATATGTATATTTGCTTCTTGCTCTGGCATAATGTATCAATTGGGATATGAACACCCCATAATCAGGCGATAAAGGGATGTTGCTACTCAGAAAAGGAAACTGTGATGCTGAAACTGAAGTCGTCATGTTTGTCATAGATTGAGGTGTTCATGTGACCATCAGTGTCATAGGACAGAATTGTGTCAAAATAGGATGCTGAATTATTTGTCTCTGTAGTTTCTTTGACTTCAAGCTCCGACAGATAGATTCTGATTAGGATATGATAAAAGTCTTCAATTTCAAAAGCGTCATTTTAAAGCAGATAAATTTACAGCATCGACCAGACATGCACGTTTCGGGTATTTAAAGCTATATTTATTGAGAAGACAACTTTTACGGAGAAGAAGAAAACTAATTATAGAGAAGAAGAAAACTAATTATAATGAAGAAGAAAACTAGTTATAGTGGAAGAACTATTTATAGAGGAGAAAAAAGCTATTTAAAGAGATAAAAACTACTCATAGAGAAGAAGACTATTACCCCGAAAATATGGAAGGGAAATAGACAAACTTTACTATAATCCTTAAAATTGCTCAGTATGTAAAATAATAAAAAATAAAAAAAAAAACCCCACTATGTATCAACAGTTTGAATACATTTCATTTGGAGAGCCTGATGAAATAATGTTAGGATACTTATTCAACAAAACTAGCCATTAAACATTTGTGTTGATTTACAATTCCATACGTTTTGAAGACTAAGAGAACCCAGTTACAAACATATCTATGTTAAACGTCTTCGAATTCGATAGCATCATTTTAAACCAGATAAATGTGCAGCATGAACCAGACATGCACGTTTCGGGTACTGATCCTCAGTCTAGAAAATGTAATATGACCAAAAAGTGTGAAAATTATTCAGTCCAAAAATGTATCGAATGACGTACAGAATCAGTGGGATATGATGCTACAGGACCCACGTTTAAGAAATTTCAAGAAATTGTGTAACAGAAAATTTCAAATGCGTTGAAAGACAGACGATCAACCGAAGTTGATCGAACTTGGCCCTCAGGGACTCCTTGTCCACCAGCAGTGACACTCACCAAGTTCAAATGTTAAACGTCTTTAAATTCGAAATACTAAATAAATAGAGTTTTTTATTAGCCAGTTCAACACTACATTGGCAAAGAGTAGATTTTTCTTTTATAAGTGATTAAAATATGTGGTCAATGTGTGATAGGACGAGTATATGTTTTCTTCCTCATTTGTGTTTTGTTTAATTAATAATCAATGTTTTTTATTCCTTGAATCCGAGATGGATCGAGTCGGTTTGCGTTTTACAAGCGTGTGCTGATAGCTCAGTCGGTCAATTGTTGGGCTGTCGTGTCGAAAGTACCCTGTTCGAATCTCGTTTAGAATCTAGCCATCTCGCTCTCATCTATTTTTCAGCTCAGGAAGGGGAAATATGCATCCTCCGATATGTGTTCATGTCGACATGAATAATAAGTCCATCTCGACTTATTATTTGGCATCTCAAACTGAGAATTATGATAGAACTATGAGAAAACTAAAGATACATAAGAATTCAACGAGAAATAATAAAGTTAAAACTTTAATGTCCTTCTGTCATTCTGATTTAAGGATCATAATATAGATGTTATTAGAGTAAATTAAAATCTCAGACGCATCTGACCTAGATGTTTTCGGCCCGTAAAAATATCATTTCAGTAGTGCCACGATTAATTCCTTTTTCACTATGGAACCCTATGGGAATTCATCTTAAATGATTGATGAATGGGAAATTTCGCCCCAAATTTTTGAAAATTATCTTCTAGAAAAATTCCTAGGTTTACGTTTTCACTAAACTTCTTTGATGACAAAGACTTTCTTATGTTTCGTGACAGTATCCCTGGCGGACAATTTGTCGATATACATGTAGATATGATCGAATTTACTTCCATTATTACCGCTTTTTCTGTTGTTTTTACTTCCATTATTACCCCTTTTTCTGGTGTTTTTACTTCCATTATTACCCCTTTTTCTGATGTTTTTACTTCCATTATTACCCCTTTTTCTGATGTTTTTACTTCCATTATTACCCCTTTTTCTGATGTTTTTACTTCCATTATTACCCCTTTTTCTGATGTTTTTACTTCCATTATTACCCCTTTTTCTGGTGTTTTTACTTCCATTATTACCCCTTTTTCTGATGTTTTTACTTCCATAATTACCCCTTTTTCTGATGTTTTTACTTCCATTATTACCCCTTTTTCTGGTGTTTTTACTTCCATTATTACCCCTTTTTCTGATGTTTTTACTTCCATTATTACATCTTTTTCTGATGTTTTTACTTCCTTCAAAGCTACGTGCACTTGTCTGAAAAGTGAACATGGTTGTTTTCACCCCTTCGAGCTCTTTATATACATCTTGTTTACATATAATGATAACAATTATAAAAATATAATCGCATATCTGTCTTGTTTAGTACTGGAATTAATGATCTCAAAGGCATATATCACGGTTACACTCCTAACAACGCAAATTATGTAGTTCCCGGAAATCCCCGTCCTTCATGTAGCCAAGTTCGATCAACTTCGTTTGATTATTTCTTCAACGCATTCGAAAATTTCTGGTATCAAAATTTCTTGAAATTTTTGAAACTTCGCTCCTGTAGCATAATTTCCCACCTATCCTGCTGCTACGTCTTTAGGTACATTTTTTGAAAGAACTTTCACACTCTTTGGTCATATATCATTGTTTAGATTGAGGATCATTGACGGGAGATAAGTACCCGAAACGTGCATGTCTGGTCCATGCTGCAAATTTATCTGTTCTTAAATGATGCTATTGAATTTTAAGAAGTTTGAGATATACACGTACGTCTGTTTCGATTGTTTTGTATGGTGTTCAAGTGAATATTGCTGTGTTAGTTTGACAGTAAGTGTTTTGAATATTTTCCCCTGACATTGTCGCCATGGCACTATATAGACGTGGCCTCAGACAGTGCATGTATTTTATATATTCTTTTCATTTTCGTGCGTGAACATCGACGGCGGGTGCGGCTAGCCAACAGGGGATGCTTACTCCTCCCGGGCACCTGGTCCCACCTCTGGCTTGCTGGGGGTCCGTCGATGCTCCAATTGGTGCTATATTGTGAGTGCTGTTGAGATTATCGTCAGGATCTTCTTTAACTCATTGCTGTGTCTTTTTGCGGTTTGTAGTTTTGTCTGATGTCATTTATGTGTCACTTTCTTGTTGGTTTGTTTAGCCAGGTGAGTGCAGTGTGGTCATGCTGGAGATCTTCCCCTTTTTCTGGTATTCTTTATCATACGTACCAAAGAAGAAGAGTATTTCTATATTTTTATATATCAAATTTCACTGAAAATCTCATGTTCACCGTGTAGATCCAAGCCTGTTATGCTTTGTTATACCCTTGTCAATATCTCTATATAAAATCCCCATAGGAAAAATGCCTATAAATTCGAATATTTGACCAAGCGGTCAATATTTACATCAATATTGGCCCTAGGGCAATATTTGAAAAAATATTGACCGATAAACGGTACATCGTTTGTGACGTCACGTCATTGATGACGCTATTAGCTCTACCTATTTTTCCGCGCTCTTTCTCTTATAGAAGAAAATGAACGTAAACATGCCGGGCTAATCGGTTCGTTGCTGCAGTATTGATGTAAGGTATAACAAAACAATTATTGACTAAGGATTCGGGCAATATATGATTTGTTGGACCTTCAAACAAAATATAGCCCTTGGCCTTCGGCCTCGGGCAATGTTTTATCTTCAGGTCTAACAAATCATATATTGCCCTCATCCCCAGTCAATAATTGTATAATGTCACTGTATGGGTACCGGATCCCCTCACAAGACGAATGTTTCGTAGCTTCGTCAATGAAGTAGGGCATACACTAATATTAAACAACTGACTTTTTCATATTCATTGCTTGCACGGAATGACAAATATGGATAATGACCATATCCTTGTATACAGCACAAAATCGATAATTCAGAAAATCAGAAATCGAAGGCCTACAAAATCAGGATAAAACAGGAACCAAAGCAAACAAACAAAAGCCTCCACCATATGAAAAGAATCTTTAATACCACATGCGATTCCGCCAAGCAAACAATCAAACCTTATTTTCTAATTTTTCTCCTTCGACATTCATCTCAACAATATTTAAGGGTACCGAACACACCTTTTCACATTGGACTGAGATTTTGAAACAAATTACAGTAAAATTGGTCATATACTGAAAACTGACAGGAATATACACTACCTAGTCATCCAGTATGGCATTAGAAACCAAAGTGAATAGTAACTTGACCAATCAGACATCTTAACCGTGAGAGAATCTCGATTTTCATTTTATAGATAACGAATGCACTTTTATTTTTAGGCTAACGAACACGCTCTAGCCGTTTGAAATAGTCATACATCCTCGATCTTTCATTGCCTTTCACAACATGCACACGAATAATTCATGATACTCTCTCTCTCTCTCTCTCTCTCTCTCTCTCTCTCTCTCTCTCTCTCTCTCTCTCTCTCTCTCTCTCTCTCTCAACTTTATTTCCCCAGCGGCAGTTCTTTAAAGTACGATAAAATTTTAGGACATAGCCTTTTCGTCGACCGACCCCAAGACCCATGTGAAATTCTTCATTGAATACTTTATGAAACTTTTTTTCGTTTCTTTTGATTATTTGTCTTCTGTCGTTAGCGATGAGGGGAACTAGGCCTAAACTTTACTGATATTCATGAGAAATATTATGATATATATTGTATGTTACATTTTCAAATGACCTATGTTTTATGAAAAACTTTTCTCTTCTCGTATATATACGCCTGTCTATTTAAAGAATTGATGAATGTAAGTTAAAAAAATTCTCGTTATCACGAAGTTAAATAACTCATAAATGTATTGAATGCAATAAAAAAAACTTTATATTATATTCATTAGTTTGAGCAATTCAAAATTCAACTTGAGGGAAATCAGACGAGATATGTTTCAATGGAAAAAAAATCATCTTAAAAGATGTAAAACACGTCCCCTTCAAATGAGAAAATCAAGTTTTTAAAAGTGTTTTATTTTTCCGTGAATTTCGATAATCGCGTATGTAACGAAAATGGGGGTCTGCGTTTGTCCACACACATAATTATATACGAAAAAACAAAGGGTTCTATGTGCCTCTACGTCACGACTTACAGAATGAATCGGAAAAGGTAGGAGAAACCATTCGCACGAGTGTGTTACCAACTCTAGAGAGAGCACCTTGCCTCATTCTGCGCTTACGCGGCAGTATTTTACAATATATTTGTATTAACCCTAGCTACACGGTTCCAACTTTGCTTCCCTACTCGTCCCGACTTTCGAGAAATTTGGCTGTCGCGGATGTCGTTGTTGAGATATTCCATCACGCCGAAAACCCAGTCACACTGTCCAGATTTGGCTATAAGACACGCCTTGACTTGAAATTTGGTCGGGATAGGTCGTGGTGAGTCGAGGAAGATCGGGATAAATCGAGAAGAAGCCCAACTAAGTATGACATGCAAGACTTTGTCGGGGTTCAGCTCCGACTTAATTCAGTCGAAGCTTAATCAGAGTGAGGTCAGGACAAATCGATGAGAAGTCGGGATACGTCAGAGCTATGTCTGGGTATAGATCGTATCTAAATTGGGTTAATTCGGGATCAAACGTTCCTCGATTCCCACTTAGCTCCGATTCATCCGACTTAATTCAACTAACTAAGAATTTGATTAAGCCGACTTCATTCAAAACTTTGCTCCAACTATTGTCAGCCTCTCAGCCTACAAATCCCGCAACTTCGCGTTGTGAATCTTACTATGTCAATTTTTGTAACTTCAAATAATAGTCCTGATATAATTTTACGGTTTATTAATAAACGAAAGTAGCATGTTGATTAACGCAGTATGAGAATGAAGGGTATATACAAAATTATGCGCACAGTATATATATTGGACATTTTTCATGTGTCGGACTTCGGACACAGCACTTTGAAGGGACTCTGTCACAAAAGCAAAATGTTGATTCTATTCCAGGGAGATTAGCATACTTTGTATGAAGAATGTATTCGTTATCATGTGTGAAGTCCTGAATTCAAAGTCATATAAAAGAAATCGCCATCGAAATTCATAACTAAATTGGAATCCAGACGTATACGTTGCCCGAAGATAGAACAAATCCTCGCCATTTCGTCTATTGCATCCAGACCTGTGACAGGCTTCTGTTGCTGTCAAGTGACCTAAGAACACCTCGTATTGACAGACTAAGTTTTACACACTAGCGTGAATAGTAATCATATGGCATCAGTTTAGCGCGTGATCGTAAAGTTAACATTTGAAATTAGAGTTATCTTCTAGGCATTTTGTACGATAGGAAATATCCCATAAAGAAAATAAATGGAATTAATTTAAGATCAAAATACTAAATTTGAATAATTATTGTGGAGAAGAGGCCATATGGTTACACTATTGCCGACATTTCATTCACTGTCCATATCACCCTGTATCACAATAGCATTCGAGGTGCGATATAGATGCTAAAAATGACCCAGCTCGAACAAATTGTTTTCAACTTGGTCCCGTTCAAGATCCAAAGCAGGTTGTAAAATTAGTGTCAAAAATACGGGACCGCCATATCTAAATATGTGTACTCTGTGATGTAGGTAGACGTCAAGTCTGTATGGCTCGGAATAAAGTCGGCAAAGGTCGGAGTGCAGTATGGACAGATCGTTATAAATCGCAGCTAAATCTGTACAAAAAGCAGGATAGTTCGATGTTACAACGAATCAAGTTGGGGTTAGTCGACCTAAAGTCGAGGATGTGCCCGTATAAGTCGGCGCTATGTCGGGGCAGAGTGGTCGGGGTATTAAATCGGGAACATTCCAACGCTGACTTCCCCGACTTTTGCAAAAATCGAAGTCGGGGCGATCGGGTAGACGTTTCGGCAAGACAGTGTGGCTGGGACTTTTTATTATGAAACATTATGGCACAAGTATCTTGCCCATTTTAATTCACTAAAAGTTATCTTAATGGGTTGAACATCTTTTATTCATCGATTGTAAGTGTCGAATACATGTATAAAGGATAAATGTCCATGATGTGGACCTATAGTGAATTATTGTTCTTGTGAAAGGCAATGAAATAACATCGAAGAAGTATGACTATTTCAAACTGCTAGAGTGTGTTCGTTAGCCATAAAATAAAAGTGCTTCGTTATCCATAAAACGAAATCGAGATTCTATCACGGCTAAGATGTCTGAATAGTCACGTTACTATTCAATTTGGTATATATTGACATACTGGATGACTAGTACTGATGTACTGATATTTTGGATTTTCACAGTAGAAATTTACAAATGACAAAAAAACTTTTAGGTCAAGGTTTCCGCTTTCATTAACTAGTTAAGACATTCTGGAAATTTTACAAAAGCTACAGTCAACTTCTTTTAAAATTCGGATCTATACATGCAACAGAGTACATTACTTTGGGTATAACACAACCTGTCTTTAATGGTGATATGATAAACAAAATTAGAAGGATCAAAGGTAGGCAGCATAACCATCGAAAATGCGTCAGAATCATTAAACGCCTTTTATACCGTGGATATGATCCTAATGTCACCAGACGGACACTAGGCTTGGTACTTGACTAATCTACAGTCTTGTGCCAGCGCATCATTGAGTCTTGCACTCTGACTGTTACGACGGGACTCCATGATTGGCCCTGTCTCAACCTCTTTAGTAAAGACAGGGCCCCGACCACCTATCCTCTCTGAATGTCAGTCGGACTCCTCGGGTGATTACATACATGAGCTCGCTACAGCCGGTAGAGCACGGACTGAATTACGCACGCCCCCTTTTTACATATCCATCTGTGTTGCTTGGGCCTCTACATTTTGCGGTCTTGTTTGTGTGAGGTCATCTTAAAGTGAGGAGGTTGTTTTACACCACAATTGTACGTTCTTCAAGACCTTTGGGTAATTGGAGAAGTGAGAGGGTTTTGCGCACGTAATCCAGGATAACCACACCATTTGCTACTCACATGGCAAATGGCCGTCCAAAGTCGGCACCGGTAGCCCATTGGTCTCGTCGGTTTATGTGTAGTCTTTTGTGTTTGATGTTTACATGTCGTATGTCTCTTTTTCGTCTCATACTATGCTCGTCTATTGTGTTTTTACATCGGGTGTATTGGTGCTTTGCTGTTGATACTGCAACAGGGTCTTGTTGGAGATCCCCTCCTTCTTTAGTATTAATTTATGTCCTACCTAACTTACGAAGCGACGAAGCGTCTTGTGAGTGGATTCCATACTCATATTATAACGTGGTTAAACAGGCTTGAGATATCTCACAATTGTTTTTAAAGAATTCTCTGTGAAGGAGAGAGAAATCTTTAAATGACCATATTAAAAAAAATCGATTCCTACGATCCTCGTACAAAAATTTGTGCAACATCACAAGAGATGTAAAAATATGAAAAAAAAATTATACACATAATTTTAATATTTTGGACATAATTTACATCTATTATACCATTGATATTCTGCAATACCTAAGTAATAAACTGAAATTTTAAGACAGCATTAAAGTTGATTGCAATGCACTTTTAATACTGTATAATTACCAAATGTGTTTGTTTATCTGATTTTAAGCATTTTGATTGGTCGATCGCATTTATTACGACTTCGTTATGAGATGATAAAATGTCAAAATTGACTGGAACTACTTTCACACTAACGTAAATGAAATCAAGAATAGTCTAACGCATGAAATAAACAATACAAATGGTATCAAATAATCCTTTAAAACTCGAAACATCTCGACATGGTGTCCACTTATAAACATCACAGCACAGGGAAGAGTCAGGTAAAACAGAGGAAATTCTATATTTCAATTTTGTGTAGGGTACATGCGAGCCTGTAAATAATTATGTTTCTGATGTTCTGATTGGACAATAATTACAACATTGGTCGTTTTAGAATAGAAGCATTTTTTGTTTTACATTATTACAGAGAAAATTCCTGAAAACTCATTCATTAATATCTAAAAGCTGTCGAAATTATGATATTTTAGAGGCAAAAATAACTGCTCCATTTAGTGCAGATTTTAGGGTGACCTTGAATTACACTTCCTGTCTTCTGGTTCTAATGATAAAACGTTTTTATTCTGACATATTTTTGACTCGCTAGCATTGACGGTTAATTTCATGTATAGATTGTAAGCATTGAAGTTGTATATGTGAAATGCGACAAGGTTCGTTAACATTGCGGCCTAAGGGAAAATGGACGAAAATGAATTACTGGACTCTCCCCCACAGTACTGTGAATATTACGCAGTGATTACATCGGTTGCTACGCGCAGGATTTGAAAACTGCAACAGGTGAACATAACGGCAGTTCGTTGACCGGTATCTCGTGTTTCTAGGGAAATTATGACAGACCTACTACAGAAAAAAAATTTTCCTTTATCTATTTTTACCAAAATTAATCTAATACACATGGATATAGGATGAATACATTTGAAAAAATACCAGCAAAAGCTACAGCGCGATCAGCAACTTACCGAACTGTCACGATTTCGTTCTGATTCCCAAGAAATAATTTACAGCTGATATTCCGATACCTGTAGATCTTAATTACGTGGTTTTTCGCTTCGCTACGCTACGCGGTTTAGCACAATTTGTCATACGACAACTGAAATTTCATCATTCAATAAAATGGCAAAAATAAACACTCAATTCTTGTGCCATATTTCTTTTGAGGCAGGGTGTCTGTTGTTTAATTATGCATTTTACTGTAATGATGTTAATAGAATTGCACTATGACAATTGACAATTTGACAACTTGAGAAAAGAAGTCGACACACCTTTTTCTTTAAGTGCTTGACAATATGCATGTTTTCGTTATAGTGTAGCGAATTCTCATGTATTGTTTTTTTACCCCTCAGCATCATTAATGATTTCAATAATAATAATCGTAGAAAACAAAAGACATATTCATTTTTCCATATGGAAACTTATAAAACATAGTTTTGACGATAATGAAATCTACAATTTCTGCTCTTTCTAAGATTGTGTTACATCCAACTGACTCGCCTTTGCCTACGCTTACAGTAGTGTTTCCGGACTCTTGTCTGGAATAGGTTATCCAATAGCTGTACCATAATTTTTTGTCGAAAACATCACCAATCCAGAACGCTGGCTTAGGTGAAACTCCAGAACCTACAAATCATGAAAAAGATGAAATTATCAATATTGAAATATATGTTCTACCGAAATGATTTAGTGCAACATATTTCAACAAATAATGTCTTGTTTGTGATGTTTAAGACCGAAAGAGAGGAAAGCCAAATAGTGAGTATGTGAAGGGCAATAACTCAATGATTGTCGTGTTACAAAAGGAAACTGAAATAAGTGATTTGTGAGCAAATTGTTATTAATTGAACAAAGTAGAATAAGGAAAGTTGGGTGGTTTTGCAAATTGTCAATAATTGAAAAAAAGTAGAAAAGGGAAAAATATGGTGGTTTTGCCTGAGTAATTTTTAAAGACACTTTAAAATGATTATCACCGCCATTGCATATGAATCGGAATCAGCAACTTAAATTTTTTTTGTAAACTTGGTGCTTAATTTTGCATCCTAGTACTATCCCTCCAATCTTATTTTATTATCATACTGAATAGACCCCACAGGAGATTCGGAGCGTCAGAAATTTTACAAAATGAATATACAGAATTCAAAAATTAAAAGTACAGGGCGTCACTAAAGTAGATTTGACTGTGTCTAAGATCACTTTGGTTTGAAGCAACACTGATGAAGATGTACGATCCTAAACACGTGTCAGGTGCATAAAATTTGGTTTGAAATGTTGCTGAAGAAAGTTATCAGTTGGAACACTTCGATCTTGATATTTTCTACACTTATTCTCTTTTATAGCATGGACAGTTCTACCGAATTGAAACGGCGGGTGTTGCATGCAAGCAGGAGATGCTTACTCTTCCTGGGCACCTAGTCTCACTCCCATATCGGGAGTTCGCTTCTTTTCATGTGGTGGAGGTTTTTGTTTGTTTGCTTTGGTTTCTGTTTTATCCTGATTTTGTATGCCTTCGGTTTCTAATTTTCTGAATTATCGATTTTGTGCTGTATACAGGGATATGGTCATTATCCATATTTGTCATGGAACAATTGAACACGTTTCCCGCAACTTATGTCCTTTTTTACGTCGAATTTGCGTTCCTCTTGCACATGTTTCTATAAGGGGAGGTAGTACCGGAGTATAACAATGGCTGTAAGTTGAGGCATAAAACGTTGCTAGAGAAATTCAATTTTAAGGTGTCGTCGAAAGTTTTCAGTGTTCTACAACTTATAGTTAACAAAGGAGGGGATCTCCAACAACACCAGGTTGCAGCACCCACAACAAAACTCCAAAACAACCGATGCAAAAACACAGAGCAGGCAAGCACAGACAGAGACACAAACGGAACAAGGAACATCAACGCACAACACAGAAACATCAAACACAAAGGACTACACTAACTTTATTTTCAATGTATTTTGACGTGTTGGTATCAAGTGAGAAGGAGAAAGGAGGGGATCTCCAACAACACTCAGTTGCAACACAAACAGCAACACGCCCCATTCAAAAACGCAGTCATACACAAGAGAGTTGCAAACACCAAACGTCATATAAAAACATCAAACACATTAACCAACGAGATAAATGGCCAATCGGTGCTAACTTAGGACAGCCATCTGTCACGTAAGTAGCAAATGATCCGGATTACATGCGCCAAACCATCCCACTTTCCCGGTTACCAAGAAGTCTCGAAGAACGCATAATTGTAGTGTAAAATAACCTCATCACGGTAAGATGACCATACAAACAGGATAACATATCGAAGGGACCCTAAGCAACACACAAGTCGATATGTAAATGGACAAACAAAACAGAGGGTACAAGTAATAATGTCCGTGCTAGGTCGGTAGTAGAAAGCTCATGCATAACCCGAGGAGTCCCATCGATATTCAGAAAGGACAGGTGGTCTTGGAGTCCTGTCGTCGTGGTCAATGAGAGTACAATTCTGAAGAATAAGAGAATAGGGGAAGAATGAACTATGTTAAAGTACTGATAATAACATGTATAGTAATTTTTGAAATCTTATTTTTCATTTAGATATCTTAATACGTATTGCATATGCGACTTAATGTATTTGAGGTTCACTTACCATATAGGGATATGTAGTCCTCTCTTTACCCCACTCTCAAATACCTTTCCCCTCTACTTCCGTTATGCAGAGTAATGTCAATCAACTCCCGACCTATTGCCGTTAATTTTGGTTCTGATCCTTTGATTTTAAACACAAAGGGGGAATCGACGTAACCTGCACCACAAAAATCCTCCAGGGGTACGTGCCCTTCGTTTGACAATGTAAATGAGCATTGGGATCCTATAAAAAGATGCAGATGTCTTCAAATTTATGTTACCTCCTTTGAAAAAGTTCTGGGGGCTATATTATAAACCCACCATTAATAAGTATCCATCTAACATTTTCTTTTTTATTTCATGAAAAAGAGCGATGTTCGTGAATATAAATTTTGCTACCGTCATTTTTTCAGTAACTTTCACCACAAAATGTTTGTCATAGATAAAAAGACAATTTCTGAAGATAAAAATGCCAACAAATTAATCATTCGCTTCTTCAATTATTTTTACCAAAATGCATTATGCAGAATATTTCAAAGCAATTTTCATATGTTTTAGTACTCTAATGTTTTTAATATCTTTGTAATTATTTATGTTGGGTAGTATGTTTTAAACATTTATAAACAACAAATCGTAAGGTCTTCAAAGTATCAATTAAGAATTACACACAGAAAATGATTGTTTCAATCGACATTTTTGTTATCATAGTTTGTCTTGCAGATTAAAACCATGTTGTCACTGTAATGTTATAGTTTGTTTTGCAAATTAAAACCGTGATATTACTGTAATGTTAACCATTTGAACAGTGAAGTCACATGATGTGAAAGAAAGGCATCACGTGATATAAATGATAAAAAATTCCATCATCGCTCTCTTTTATATGAAACTCCTATATATGATATCAAGGAATCAGAGGAAAAGTTGATCTTTCAAATCGGAAAGAAATGAATCAAAAATAAAACACTTTATTCTTACATGAGAGTGAACATACATACATATGTACAATTTGACAGTTTCCCACTTTGTATACGTGCATATAAAGATACGCATCGTCTGAAACATAGTGACTTACTTTGATTTGGTCCTTAAAGTGAAAAACAAGTTTTGAAATTGCCCCTCTCATCACTATTCATAAAAGGTCTAACCATGGAGGTAATTTACAAGTCGCGTAAGCACAGGCGAAAAAGACCAGAATGACAAATATGGATAATGACCATATTCCTGTATACACTACAAAATCGATAATTCAGAAAACATAAACCGAAGGCATACAAAATCAGGATAAAACAGGAACCAAAGCAAACAAATAAAAACCTCCACAATATGAAAAGAAGCGAACCCCCGATATGGGAGTGAGACCAGATGCCCAGGAAGAGTAAGCATCTCCTGCTTGCATGTAACACCCGCCGCCTAAATTCGGTAGAACTGTCACATTCGCTCACTTCCATTTCGGAAGTAAAATCTTAAGTTGGATGGTTCAAATGGTCTAAGACAGAATATCATCCACCATTCTGGAGAGTGGGGCATCATAGTTTATGACGAGTTCCCCATATCGACCGTAGAACTTCCTCAGTGACGATGCTGGTCGGTCACAAACATATCCCTGACTGAAAAGCTTATCTGAAAGACGCTTAGAGCTCTCAGAACAAAATCCGAATATTTGATACTTGCTCTGGCATAGCGTATCAACTGAGATATTAACACGCCATAAACAGGCGATGAAGGGATGTTGCTACTCAGAAAAGGAAAGTTTGTGATGTTGAAATTGAAGTAGTCACGATTGTCATAGAGTGAGGTGTTGAAGCTTGTTCTTTACCTTTTAATAAATTTAACAAAGCAATGATGCAATATGTAGCGCGGAAATTTCTGCATGCATAGTTTGCAACCTCTTCAACAAATCTTGTTGCTTTAGTCAGTTATATTACAGGAAAGGATACATAGATTAAGCAGCTCTAGTCTGATACTCTCGAGAAAAATCATCTGAACATCAACAGTAAAACTTGCCAAGGCAGCGTTCGATCAGTAAAGGTAACATCGTAGGAATATGAATTTCACTCTGGACTGTGACAAAAGAAGCGAACTCCCTAAGAATTGATTGAAGTCAAATTCTCAAAATACAATATATTACAAATCAGTGAAAATTTGATTTTTTGAGTTTATCCATTCTATCCTACTTTGAAAGTAGAAAAATCATCTGAATAATTTCGAGACATTACAAATATCATAATGAGAAAAAAGAAAATTAAGATTTAGACTTTAGTTTATGGTGCCGGGTCCAGGTGCCCAGGAGGAGTCAGCATCTCCTGCTTGATGATAAAATGTTTGAAAATGAGAAAAATAAATAAGATCATAAGATCATAAGATACAGACATACACTGTTGACGCTGTGAATATTTCAACGTACAGTGCGACAAGCTATCTGCATGGAATCTCTCAAAATAAGAATCACTACAGCCTTTACAAACCTTCGCAAATAGATCACTGGAAGCGAGCTCTGATGTAAAACCGAGTAAAATAATACGCAACAACATATTGAAGAAAATGCTGTCAGAACAATGACGGTTTGAGGAGTATGCCTTAGTTTGAGTGGCTTATGATCTTACTTGAAAATGTTATGATTATAACATGATATACATGCACCGAAAATGTTGTAAAAAGAACTCGTTTTAGAATTCATAATGACAAAACGTCCAAGTTTTATGGCATCTTTATTGCATGCCTTATCATTAAAATGAACAACAATTATCATTAAGCGTTCCAAAATTGAAATGTTCTCTAAATCAAATTATGGCAATTGCATTTCCCTAACAAATTATAACGAAACTAATTTGTTTGACCTTAAAACTTTATGAATATTTTATATCATCCATTTGTCAATCTTTGAAAACAACACTACTATAAAAGGTTAGCTTATAAAGAATGCTTCAAAATCATTGACAATCTAAGATGATAATTTGGTTGCACCTTAAAATACATGCAGAAAGATTCTTGTATAAAACGTAAGGCATCAAGCGTTCAAGAGATTTGGATTTAGAAAGCGGGATAACTCGCGTAGTTGTTTAAAAGAATCTTAGAATTGATAACTTTAATTAAATGATTGATGTATCACGTTAAACGTCTTCAAATTCAATAGCATCATTTAACAACAGATAAACTTACAGAATGGACCATACTAGTACGTTTCGTGTACTTAACCATCGTCAGTGATCCTCAATCTAAACAAAGTGACCTTACTGAACTCTAACAGATGAGCAAAGAGTAAGAGATGTTAAGTAGGGATTAGGAAAAAGTTTTGAAATTCATCAAGTTGGCAGTAACGTGTGCAAACTTGTGCTATTGTTTCGATGATCTTGAAATGAACTAAATGTGCTAATCGTCAGATTTCTACCCCTTGTGTTTCGTGAAAATTACTATAATCAACCCCTCGCTTTTTATGCTAACCCTGTGAACTAGAGAAGAAGTAGACCAAGGAAGCATCAATCCCGCTTTTTATTCTATCCCCGTGAACTAGAGACAAAAAAGACCACTGGAAGCATCAACACCTCTTTTTAGCTTTTTATTCTATCCCTGTGAACTAGAGATGAAAAAGACCACTGGAAGCATCAACACCTCTTTTTAGCTTTTTATTTTACCCCTGTGAACAAAAGGTGACAGATATCATGGAAGCATCAATTCCGCCTCTTATCATTCCCATGTGAACTAGAGATGAATTAGACCACTAGATGCAACAACTCGGCTTTTAATTCTACCCATGTGAACTAGAGATGAAAAAAAACCCCACTGGAAGCAAGTGAGCTAACTATTCATTAACAAAGGTTTTGATCTTCTTAGGGGTTAACTTAACACCAGATTTGCGTGTATGAAACATTTCTCAAAATCTAAAGTACGTAAGTATTTGATTACGTATATATCAGTTATTGATAGAGTGATACTTAAATACATGTATATATATTTGTAGTAAATTTGATGACTTGACTTTTTTATTTACTGTACACAGGCATAACTGCACTTTTTAGGAAAATACAGCAATCCGAAAATGATATCAACACAGATATGTTTATTAATCCTTTCCTGGGACCATACCAAATTAATCAAGTGTTCTTCGGATTTTCTTGTGAAAAAAGGTGAGAGCGAGCGAACATATAATCTTTTTTTTAAGTATTGCAGTTTTGAAGGTGTGAGCGAGTGAAGTAATTTTATTTTTGATATAGGTTGCCTCAGTGATACATTTCAGATGAATGCCGTACACCTAAATACACAGGAATTGGTGACTAGGAAGCCTCGCACATAGCAGTAAGGAAAGGATTTTCGAACATTCCCCCTCCTTGATTTTCAGGACAACAAATTCGCTCCCAACAAAATTATTCACACAAAAGGAGTTTCTTTTTTTTTCAAAATTTGCACAATCGGAGACATCTAGAAGCTTTAAGATTTGCAGAAATCAGAGCAGACCCCAAACTATCTTGAGCCAGAAATTTAATTGGTGGTGCGGGCACGCATTTTATCATAATTATATTATTTTTTGAATTTTAAAAAAGTATTGTACGGGAAATCCAAAGAACATTTAATTAATTTGGTTTGGCCTGAGGGCAAGCTGACTTTCAATTTGGGATAATCTTTAGCAATATTATATTTTTGTTTTAATACCTACCCCTGTTTCACATGCGTACTTGAGTTTCGAACACTCTTGTCCATTAAATACCCGTTGGATGGAATCGTAGATCGTTCATTGAAGAGGTGTACACACAAGTGTACATATATGTATATATATATTTTTTGATTTATCTTTGCGTAAAATATTTTCAAAAAAAATCTTGCCCTAGGGAAGGACTGAAAGAAGGTAATTATGTAACAAAAAATAGCTTAAGTAAATTTACGAAGTGTTTTATTTTTTGAAAAAATAAGCAACATTATTCATGTTTGTGCTAACGATTCACCTACGTAGGAATGAGTTTAAGAAGATCCTGACGACAATCTCAACAGCAATCACAATAGAGTACCAAAATTGAGCATCGAAGGACTCCTAGCAAGCTAGAGGTGGGACCAGATGCCCGGGAGGAGTAAGCATCCCTTGCTTGGCTAGCCGCACCCGCAGCGATGTTCATGCACGAAACTGATAACAATATCCTGTAGAAGTATAATATTAATGAAAAGATATGATGAATTATTATTTCACATATCATTATGGTTGTTTTGCCTAAAATATTTCTTTTTCTTTTCTATAAACGTTTTGTAATAATCGAGACTTTCTTATGTATCGATTTGATGTTGACATCGATAGTAAAACTAGTTCATTTTTCATAAAAACCCTCATCTCTTCATATTTATCAGAGTTATCTTTCTTTGAACGCTTTGTGAAATTACTATATAACTAAACTTTTGTGTTTTCTTGAGCAACCGTTTAAAAAAAAGAAGCATAGTTTTCGAGTATAATCAACATACCTAACACAAGTTAAATTAATCTTAATATTGAGACTTTGATTCAGAGTAAAGCGGTGGTTACAACCCGCCGTAAGTACACGTGCGTGCTGTCTACGTGCAAAAACGTAGGCAGACCTTGGGTATCCGTTCGGTATCCATGTGTTATCAGTACGTGTCCCGTACGTCCTCGTTGCGGATTTGGGAACACGCAGACAGGACGTAGCAGTTTTAGTGCATACAGAACTTGCCTGCGTGCTGTCTAAGAATTCAACAAGAAGTACATCACGCACATTATGAATATGTTGCAAGCACGTGCAACGAAATCTTCGGCGCAAGGAAGTGAGGACTCCGTGCGTTAGCAGTACCTGTAAATTCGACATCCTTACAATAACGTAGAAGACTTACAGAGAAAGTACATTTTAAGCAAGTTGCACTCAAGTCGTAAGTATGTGCAACGCATTTACATTTTTTGCGCTACCTATGATGCATGAAACTATTTACAAAACCGTGCATGCGACGTACGTGACGCACTCCTTCCGTACTCTTGCCACGTCTTGAGAAAAACATAGCGCACTTAGCCTCCACAAACACGCGCGTCCTAAAAGCACGCACGTCAGGTTGTGACCAGTGCTAAAGACTGTTGCATTATACAAATCTTCGCGCAAAAATGTTGCATGGAGGTAAAATATGATAGTTAGATTTACCTTGACCAAGAGAGTATTCCTTAAAAGTCGACGTTCTAGAACATTCCTTTAACAGTGTGTTCAACGCGAACACGCTTTATGTTCAATTGTCATTATGATAGTAGTTTAAGATAATCAATCGTACATAAAACTGAATTTGATAATCTAAACAGAAGCAACCAAAATCTGTGAAAAACAGTTCCTAAATATACCGAAAGACGTAGCAAGATGGCTGGGATATGATGCTACAGGACCCAGTGTTTAGAAATTTGAGAAAATTTTGTAAAGAGAAATTTTCAAATGCGTTTGAAGAAACGACCAACAGAAATAGATCGAACTTGGCTACCTGTGCCCTCGGGGACTCCTGGTCCACCAGCAGTGACACTCATCCATGTGGTACAAATGTTTAACGTTAGTTAACCTCCTTTAATTTCGATGATTTTTAAAATAAAATGACAAGTGTCCGACACAACCAAATATATGATGCTAAATTGATAAAGCATAAAAAGATTCACAAAAAGGGATAAGGAACAGCAAACATGACATCAAAACACCATACACAAAAACAAGACATAAACCAAAGACGCCAAGGGATAACGTTGCTGACTAAGGACGGTCAACTTCCAAAGAAACAAATGGTGTGCTTATCCGGAATACTTGCGCACAACCCTCCCACTCGTCTGGTGACCTAGTGATCCCGAACAACGCACGATTGTTATATATCGAATGCATTTTCTTTTTTTTTCGCACTACTAAGGTTCAATCGAATAATGTGCATTCTTTGTAGGCTTTAAAAGCGAGTACAAAGTTCTACTTGATTCTTTTAGCCAAATAGCAATACTAATTCCTTCAACAGAAGACTAACTTTGGTACCTATTTTTTCAGGAAGCATCACTGATGAGAGTTTAAAATTCGAAACATGTGTTTAGTGCATGAAATCGGTTTGAAATTGTCTTAATGAAAGTATAGAGTTGGAACTTCTCCGTCCGTATTACTATACACATTTTTGTCATTCCGCACTCCAAAAATAGCTATAAAAACATTAAAGAAGTACATATCATCCATCAGCCAGTATAAACACACTGCTATAATGCGCGGTTTTAAAACAAATGAAAATATGTTCTTGCTAACTTATACACCGAATTAAAGTTTAAATGAATATGTTGATGAGCATGAGCATGAGCTCGCTAAAGCCGGTAGATCACGAATTGTCATACGTACGCCCTCTTTTTATATCCATTTACATATTCATCTGTGTTGCTTGGGCCCCTGCATTTTGCGGTCTTGTTTGTATGTGGTCAGCTAACAATGAGGAGGTTGTTTACAACACAATTGTACGTTCTTCGAGACATCTTGGTAATGGGAGGGTTGTGCGTACGTAATCCAGGATAACCACACCTTCTGCTGATTTCGTGGCAGATGGCCGTCCTGAGTCGGCACCGGTTGCCTATTGGTATCGTTGGTTTATGTGTGGTCCTTTGTGTTTGATGTTGAACTGTGTTGTGCGTTGGTGTTCCTTGTCCCTTTTGTGTCTCTTTCTGTTCTTGTCTGCTCTGTGTTTTTGCATTGGGTGTTTTGCTGTGGGTGCTACAACCTGGTGTTGTTGGGGATCCCCTCCTTTGTTTAATATGATACTTAGTGACATATTTCGTGTACAATAATGTTTTTGTATTTGGCAAATCTAATCTGTGAACAGTGCCGACTAGACATCAAGACTTTGTGCAGTTGACAAACGACTTTAGAAACGTTAACTGACATCGAAGGTGGGTGTCCGTGCAGCATGCCCATGTTTACAGAGTTGCACATACACTTTAGTGCTGTGATCGGTAAATCTTCAATGCATCATGCAGTCTCTCAAAAGCTATGTATATAATTAAACATCAAAGAACTACCAACCGTTATTCAGTCTCAAAGTCGAGAAGGCAAGGCAAAATCGTGAGAATTCCAATCGAAACGGTTGCAAACCCCGGAATGAACAACATTCCGAAGTGAGACCAGGTTCCCGGGGAGAGTCAGCGTCTCTTGATTGCATGCAACACCCGTCGCAACAGCTCCATGTGATTTCATTTACACTCGTTTACACTCTTGTTGACAGATAAAGATTCACAGTTGTAACATTGTTAACTTTCCTTTTATGATGAACAAGATTTGTTGATTGAATTCTTAATGATTTTAGACATCGCATTCTCTACAAATATTTACCAACAAATAGGTAGAAATCATTTTTTTATAAAAAGACAAGAAGCAAAATCATTCTTTCTAGCATTTATGGAGAACACTAGACTAGAGTTGAGAATCTGCTATTTCATAAAACGTCTCAAATAGATATGAAGATACATAAAATCACAAAACAGGAACCAAATCAAACAAACGAACACTCCACCATATGAAAAGAAGCGAACGCCCCATATGGGAGTGAGACCAGGCGCCCAGGAAGAGTAAGCATCTCCTGCTTGCATGCAACACCCGCCGTTTCAATTCGGTAGAACTGTCACATCCGGTTGCTTCCATTTCGAAAGAGTACACTCTTTTGTTGGATGGTTCAAATGGTCTATGACAGAATATCATCCACCATGCTGGAGAGTGGGACATAATAGTGTATGACGAGTTCCCCATATCGACCGTAGAACTTCCTCAGTGACGATGTTAGTCGGTCACAAATATATCCATGACTGAGAAGCTTATCTGAAAGACGCATAGCTCTCATTCAGAACAAAATCCGTATATTTGGTACTTGCTCTGGCAAAGCGTATCAACTGAGATATGAACACGCCATAAGCAGACGACGAAGGTATATTGCTACTCAGAAAAGGAAAGTTTGTAATTCTGAAATTGAAGTCGTCAGGTTTGTCATAGAGTGAGGTGTTCATGTGATTATCAGTGTCGTAGGACAACATTATATCCAAATAGGATGCGAATTATTTGTCTCTGTAGACTTCAAGCTCCGTAGGATAGATACTGCTTACTCACTGACAGGTAATCCGCGAATTTTTGATTATTGATGGACACCACATCGTCTATGTATCTGTAAGTGAAGTTGAAGTCAGAAGCTAGGTATCTTTTCCCTTCAGAGACCAAAGATTGAATGAATTCAGCTTCGTACGAGTAAAGGAAAATGTCGACAAGGAGTGGGGTACAATTGGTCCCCATTGGAATTCCGACAATTTGCTGGAGGACCTTTCCTCCAAAAACCACAAAAATGTTGTTGATCAGAAAGTTTAACATCTGAATAATATCTGTTTCAGTGTACTTATTTTCAGAATCGGACTTTTTTTTTTACAAAGTAGGTTTTGTCATAGTTAACAACAATAGATTTGTAACTTGCATGTTTGGTCAATGCTTCAAAGGGGTAGGGGCAAAATCTGCCGTTTTTGGCCCCATTTTTTGCTATTTTCAAAACTTGTTTTCATACTATTTCTTATCTTTCAAATAAGAATAGATATATTGTTGTTTATTGAAACTGAATCGAAAAAATATATAATCAACTAATATGAGTGTTATTTCCCGCCAAAATTGCCCACTACTATAGAAATTAGTAGTAAAATGATAACAACCAGATTTCAACATAATAGTTTATAGTATATATAGAGCAAGCGCATGTAACAAACTTATACTTTCCATGTACATTCAGAATATAAAAAGGAACGTCCCATATGAGTATTAACCTGTTACACGCCCTTGCTCTAGGGCTTACAACTGTAGGTATGTGTGTCCCTTGCCAAAAATCAGAATTTCTAATGTGAAGATATAGTGCTAAACTTTTGTTCATTAATATATATTATGAAGGAAATTGAATGTAGGAGTATGACGGGGGTATGGTGAGACTACCTCCTCAACATATTTATTTTGTTGGCAAAGAAATTTATCCATTTGAAGAGAAAAGAAAAAAAGCTTAATATTTTTTATATTATAATTCTAAGATTTAAAGGTTTTCAAAAGAAGAACCTCTAAACATGTAAGATTACTTTTTAGTAAAATGATACTTTACGGTGAAACAAAGTGTTGAAATAAATGTGTGCCTACATTTATACGTTGAATTGCAATTAATAAACATACCAAATACAAACGAAATCTGCATTAATAACATATAAAAAAATACAAGATAAATGCCTTCGACGATATACACATTCTCATTAAAGCCATGGTTACTACCCGCCATACATGCAAGTACATGCTGTCTACGTGCAAAATCGTAAGCAAATTTTGACGATGTCTGCGTTATTAGTACGTTGTCCCTATGGCCGCCGTCCTTATTTGAGAACACACAGATAGGTCGCAGCAGATATAGTGCATTCAAGACTTTCGCTACGTCCTGTCTGCGTGCGATGTACGGATTTATTAAGAATAAGACACACACGTCGTAACTTTCGTTGCAATTACGTACAACGTACTTGTAGCGTAAGGGAGTGAGGACCCCATGTGTTTTAAAAAGCACGTGTAAATAAAGCACGTGCGATAACGTGTAAAACGTACGGAGATCGTATACTGTGAAAGCAAGCTGTACACACGTTGTCAGTACGTGCAACGTACTTACCATGTGCGTAACACTTATTTACACAAACCGCACATATAACCGTGCGTTGACGCACTGCTTCCCTACTCTTGCTACTTGCTTCCCTACGTCTTCAGAAAGCGTAGCAACGAAAGTCACGGACGGCCAAAAACACGCACAGCGGGTTGTGATCAGGGCTTGTGGTATAAAGAATACGCATGATATAATGGTATCATACACAATATCTCCAAATACAACATGTGCAACTTCACGTATGATTTCATAGCCTCTCGATAATTTCAATAAGGCCAATTCTTGTTTTTATTCTGTTTTGCGTCCTTTTGAAATTGAAAAAAACTACCAGCCAGCCAGAGAGAAAAACAAACAAACACAAAAACAAAGTTGCAATTTCATAATATGTTGTGACGTTCTAGTACCATGTGAAATCTGTCAGAAACTTGTTTCATTTGATTATCAAAAGATTTTAGTCAGCAAAACAATGATATACAGTACCTATCACGAGTTTTACAACGAGATCGCCATCGATGGAGTAAAAATTTAACGAGTAAAGGCCAATTCCTCCATCAGGTGGAGGGCTTTTAGGAGGGCTGGTGAGGGGCAAAGCGGGCTCAACGCGAACAAACTTTACCCAGAAAAACTCGGAGTGTTTGTGGGCGGGGCTAATGCACGGAGGCGGCGCTTATGCATATTTAATTATTAGCCGGGGTAAACACCGAGTGCTTGTAGGCGGGGCTTATATTCGCTTGACGGAGCATCTCGAGTCGCGTAAAATCTCTTTGTAAAGAGTAGAATCGCGATAGGCTAGTCAAACAACTGTTTTAACAATACGCTAGATCTGTACGTACAGTAAATGCTTTCCTAAGAACGATTCTATAAATGTTGTAACAATTTAAAGAATCATTATCTTACATATCCGCATAGATATACTACATTTATAACAATGCAATATTCAGGATTATGTACGTAGAGATAGAGAAACCCTAGATGTTAAATAGGCAGTCTACACATGTCTGTAGTTTGAATTTCCTGTGATGTACGAAAAATGAATATGAATTAATAAACCAGCAAATAATATAGGAAGCAAAACTGTAATAAAGAAAAGAAGGGAAAAAAGAAATACATAATTGTTTATCCTACTCCTGTATTTTATAAACACCTGAATATTGGATGTGTTAAATACATTATATCATTCGATGTATCTGATGGAAGGAAAAATAAGATTTGTTTCCTGTTAGACAATGAACGAATTTTTGCATGCATTTATAGATTCAAGTACTGTAATGCACGGCTTTGCAGTAAGATGAATATTAAAAGTATTATGAGTTGTGCAAATCATTTTCCCGTTCATACGGAATAGCTTCTAAATCCGTACTCTGGATATTTCACATTGATGTAATCTATTTTACATATACATGTAAACGATTGCACACTTACGTATAAAATTTAATTTAATGCTGTACGATACCAAGTAAATTAAATGTTTAATTCATTGATAGTTATTTTTTATTCTATCGTGTTTGAACGGTATTTTTTTTTTTTTTATCACGGAAGCATATTTTAGAAGGCATCGAAAGTATAGACCTTTGTTAATTTTTCAGCAATTGTTATGATCCGTTATCAGTAATAGCTGAAAATCTCGAGCAGGAACCAGCGTTCACCCCTGCTCCCTCACTTTTTAGATAAAATATGAAAAAATATAGACAATACAGTCAAGACAATGTCTATTTACTAACTCAGGCACGTACGTCATCATGTATGCACATGCATTATGTTTCTGGGGTCGCAGGTCATTTATAATATACATGTACCAGTGGTGGATCCAGGATTTCAGAAAGGAGGGGAGAGCCCAGCTTCAAAGAAAATTGTTCACAGAAAAGCTGACAAGCAAAAGATAAATTAAAAAAAACCAAAGAGACGATGATACAAATATTAAGACTTAGGACTTTATATTATTCAGGGGTCCTTAACCCCCGCCCCCCCCCCCATCCCCATTTGGTCTTTTCCTTATAAGGTATTTGATCGTTTACCTGAAGATGTGCCAATTGTGTGATTCTATAGATCCTACAGATTTGTAGTACCTTAAATTGACACTACACCACGAGCAAGATAGTCCCAACGCGTAATTACTCTTTTAAAGCGGAATTTCTCTTTTTAGTGGCGCATCATTATTAATCAATGATGCATATGAATGAACATGCGATTCCCAAGGAATTGTCTCCTGATAAAGGACGCAATTTTTGTAATATGAATTGAAAACTGCAGCGAGCGAAGCCGGAAAATTTTCCTGAATTTGATGCGAAATTTTATATTAATTCTTCAAATTTGGATTACTTGTAAGAGCAAGATTGTTTCTTCTGTCATACCATAAGCAAATTCATTTTATTTATTATAATTCAGAGCAATTTTTTTTTTCGAGCAACCCCCCACCCCCGAATATCAAATGGACCGTGCCTTACCTGTACCTGTTTCATTATCAGTAGATAAGGGTTAGATTACAGTTTCGAGTTACTCCGTTCTTGATCCGCACATACATTTTTTGCAAAATTAAAAAGAAAAAAAAATCAGTTTTCGGAAGCGATTCAAGAAACTAACACCAAAAAGTGAGGGAGCTCCAGCCTCATTTGTAATCAAACAGGCTTACGTTATAATGTTTTTGTTCCTTTTCTATATGTCAGATTAATAATGAAAGTGATAAACGATATTCGATTCGAAGCATAGGAGAGGGAAGGGGGGGGTTGTTCGGTAATTCTTTATTCCTTCCCAAATCTTACATTGCCGGGTAATATGACAAATTTCAGGGGGTCCTAGCTTAAACCACCCCTCCCGATCCGCACTTGTTATAGGGGAGGGTGGGTGGTATTCGGTCCTTTATTACTTCCCAAATCTTTTTTTTTTTCATTTTTCTAGGTATAAGGACAAATATCAAGGGGTCCTTAACTTCTCCCTCCCCTTCCCTCCATCCCCTCTTTTCCTCCTCTCCTCCCTTCCTCCCACCTCCTTTTCACCCTATCCAACCCCTAAAGTATAAAATGCGAAGTCTTTATTCAGATTAATGAGAAGCGTTTAATCTAGACGAATCAATGAGAATCGTACAGTATGTTTTTTTTTTTCAGCTTAATAATAATGCAACGCTTAAAAGAGAAATTCCGCTTTCAAAGAGTAATTACGCGTTGGGGCTGTCTTCCTCTTGATAGTGTCAAAGTAAAAACAAAATCTGTAGTAAACTTTATAAAATCAGAGAAATTCCTACATTTAAGACTTATTGGTGTGGTTCCCTCATTCTATATTCTTACATTTGTCCTGGTATTATGACAAATTTAAGGGGGGTCCTTACCCCCTTACACCCTACCTCCTCTCGCCCCTTCCTTCACCATGTCCACCCCTTTAGTATTCACTAAATATTCAGGTTTATGATAGATGCGTTTACTGTACACTGATATCGAATGTTCATTCACCAATCTGATTAAAACCAGATCTCTACATGATCCCGATTTTATTTATCATGTTTATGTCGCGTGGAATTTGTCGCTACGCGACATAAAACAATCAGGAGCATGTAGAGATCTGGTTTAATCGCATGAATAATGCACCAATAAAAAGAAATTCCGCTTTCAAAGAGTAATTACGCGTTGAGTACCATTTGCAGTAACTCCTTTGGCTGATAAACGCAGTACATTTTTGTAAACCGGTGTTGTAGCATAGATTATCCCCCCGCACAGATCATCCCCCCAGATGAACTGGCCCAGTATAAAACATCCCCCCTATAAGGGGGATATTCTATCCGCACGGTTTATCCCCCTGTAGAGTTTCAGCACAGAGCATCCCCCGGGGGGATAAAGCGGCCCGGGTCCAATCTTCCCCCCTGTCTAATTCCGGATTTCCATTCTTAAACGGAAATTTCAAACTGTCTTAGTATTATCATAAAACAGATTGTGGCTCAGTTGACTATGGGTATGAATGACCCATTTTGCTTTTGTTTTATGCGTGTCAAGATGTCCCAAGCAAACAAGTCAAAATTTATACACTTTGAAGCATTCAATATTTAAAAGGGTCAGTGAACTCTGATTATTACTCGATAGAGTCACACAGCGCCTTGTATGTACCATTCAATAGGGTAATAAATATAAGGGATGTAGTTTTATTTATTCCCCATTTTTGGATATCAAAAAATGAAATTTTTTTATCTAAAAATCGATTTTTGATATAAAAAATCCCGCCATATTTTCTGATATAAGAAAATCCGGTCTTCCATATCACAATTTTGTGATACAATGTATCGCAAAATCGATTTTTTGATATCTCAAATTCGAATTTGTGATATCACAATTTACATTTTGTGATATCAAACATTGTAATTCTTGATATCATAAAATCTTATCGAATTTTTGATATCTCAACTTTGATTTTTTTAATATCAAGTAATGGATTTTTTAAAATCAAAAAAGGAAATTTTTGAAATAAAAAAATGAAATTTTTGAAATAAAAAGATGAAATTTTTGAAATAAGAAAATGAATTTTTGATATCACAATTTTATTTTTTTTTTTTTGGATATCAAAATTCAGATTTTGACCAAAAAAAAATTGTGATATAAAAAAAATAAGGAATGAATAATAAAACGGCGCTTCATATAAATATAGAAATTAGTAAGACTTTATGAAAAATATTTTTCAGTATAAATTTAATCGGAAATACTAATATCTTATATTCTTTGAAAAAAAAAACACTTCTTCGTGGGTAATCCCTGATTTATAGACATTCTAAATCATTTTGGCAATACATGTACATGTAATGCCAAAGATAATCGAAATTGCCAAGAAGATCCCCTCCTTTGTTTTATCAACTTGTTTGATATATAACTACACAAAGAATATTAAGCCACTTTTGAAAATAAGAAATAAAACTTGCTAAATTATAAAGAAAAGACGTTTTAAAGAATTATCAAATGTTGTACAAATTATTGGAAATACATCAACAGATTCCTTTGCATTCTGGTACTTTCATATTTCGTTAATGTAAAAAGAAAAAAAAAACATAGGAGTGTAAACGAGAGGGAAAAAACACAATAAAGAAAACATAAACTGAAGAAAAATCAACTTGGTATATTCTAATATTCAAAGCAAAACGGATTTCCATCTTGAGGGGGGGGGGGATGAAGCGTACTGTGTCTAGAGGGGATAAGTTATGCTGGGACGTTTCATCCGTGGGGGATAGTCTGTGCTAGGCCGCTTTATCCGTGGGGGATGTTCTATACTGGGCCGGTTTATCCGGGGGGATGATCTATACTGGGTCAGTTCATCCGGGGGGGGGGGGGGGGGTGACCTATACTGGGCCAGTTCATCCGGGGGGATGGCCTATGCGGGGGGATGATCTATGCTACAACACCGGTACAAGTTATGGGATTTTTTTCATTCGAATCTCCAATGAATGACAAATAAATATACAGTATAGTACAAATAATGCAGTTTTAATTTTTGAAGACACAATAAAAGAACATGTATTAAATCAACCCGAACTGTAGTGAAGGTTGAATTTGGACTGAGGCCTTTCATAAATATTTTACGGGAGCGCCGCAC